>JBBPBQ010000008.1:1450495-1465319 GCA_037974755.1 Cicer yamashitae | reverse complement strand
AATCCAATTAGGGTTTTTAACCAATCTTGTGCATCCAATATGTGATTTTGTGTCATTGGTTGCACATTTAGGTCATTTTCGTCCTCCCTAGGCCTATTCGAATCCAATTAGGGTTTTAAACCAATCTTGAACATATAATAAGTTATTTTGTGTCATTGGTAATCCAATTAGGTCATTTTCGTCCTCGCTAGGCTTATTCTAATCCAATTAGGGTTTTTAACCAATCTTGTGCATCCAATATGTGATTTTGTGTCATTGGTTGCACATTTAGGTCATTTTCGTCCTCTCTAGGCTTATTCTAATCCAATTAGGGTTTTTAACCAATCTTGTGCATCCAATATGTGATTTTGTGTCATTTTGTGTCATTGGTTGAACATTTAGGTCATTTTCGTCATCCGTAGGCTTATTCTAATCCAATTAGGGTTTTTAACCAATCTTGTGCATCCAATATGTGATTTTGTGTCATTGGTTGAACATTTAGGTCATTTTCGTCCTCCCTAGGCTTATTCTAATCCAATTAGGGTTTTTAACTAATCTTGTGCATCCAATATGTGATTTTGTGTCATTAGTTGAACAATTAGGTCGTTTTCTTCCTCCCTAGGCTTATTCTAATCCAATTAGGGTTTTTAACCAATCTTGTGCATCCAATATGTGATTTTGTGTCATTTTGTGTCATTGGTTGAACATTTAGGTCATTTTCGTCCTCCCTAGGCTTATTCTAATCCACTTATGGTTTTTAACCAATCTTGTGCATCCAATATGTGATTTTGTGTCATTGGTACATTTAGGTAATTTTTGTCCTCCCTAGGCTTATTCTAATCCAATTAGGGTTTTTAACCAATCTTGTGCATCCAATATGTGATTTTGTGTCATTGGTTGAACATTTAGGTCATTTTCGTCCTCCCTAGGCTTATTCTAATCCAATTAGGGTTTTTAACCAATCTTGTGCATATAATAAGTGATTTTCTGTCATCGGTAATCCAATTAGGTGATTTTCGTCCCCGCTAGGCTTATTCTAATCCAGTTAGGGTTTTTAACCAATCTTGTGCATCCAATATGTGATTTTGTGTCATTGGTTGCACATTTAGGTCATTTTCGTCCTCTCTAGGCTTATTCTAATCCACTTAGGGTTTTTAACCAATCTTGTGCATCCAATATGTGATTTTGTGTCATTTTGTGTCATTGGTTGAACATTTAGGTCATTTTCGTCCTCCTTATGCTTATTCTAATCCAATTAGGGTTTTTAACCAATCTTGTGCATCCAATATGTGATTTTCTGTCATTGGTTGCACATTTAGGTCATTTTCGTCCTCCCTAGGCTTATTCTAATCCAATTAGGGTTTTTAACCAATCTTGTGTATATAATAAGTGATTTTGTGTCATAGGTAATCTAATTGGGTCATTTTTGTCCTCCCTAGGCTTATTCTAATCCAATTAGGGTTTTTAACCAATCTTGTGCATCCAATATGTGATTTTGTGTCATTGGTTGCTCATTTAGGTCATTTTCGTCCTCTCTAGGCTTATTCTAATCCACTTAGGGTTATTAACCAATCTTGTGCATCCAATATGTGATTTTGTGTCATTTTGTTTCATTGGTTGAACATTTAAGTCATTTTCATACTCCCTAGGCTTATTCTAATCCAATTAGGGTTTTTAACCAATCTTGTGCATCGAATATGTGATTTTGTGTCATTGGTTGCACTTTTAGGTAATTTTCGTCCTCCCTAGGCTCATTCTAATCCAATTAGGGTTTTTAACCAATCTTGTGCATCCAATATGTGATTTTGTGTCATTTTGTGTCATTGGTTGAACATTTAGGTCATTTTCGTCCTCCTTATGCTTATTCTAATCCAATTAGGGTTTTTAACCAATCTTGTGCATCCAACATGTGATTTTGTGTCATTTTAGGTCATTGGTTGAACATTTAGGTCATTTTCGTCCTCCCTAGGCTTATTCTAATCCAATTAGGGTTTTTAACCAATCTTGTGCATCCAATATGTGATTTTGTGTCATTGGTTGCACATTTAGGTAATTTTCGTCCTCCTAGGCTTATTCAAATCCAATTAGGGTTTTTAACCAATCTTGTGCATCCAATATGTGATTTTGTGTCATTTTGTTTCATTGGTTTCACATTTAGGTAATTTTCGTCCTCCCTAGGCTTATTCTAATCCAATTAGGGTTTTTAACCAATCTTGTGCATCCAATATGTGATTTTGTCTCATTGGTTGAACATTTAGGTCATTTTTGTCCTCCCAAGGCTTATTCTAATCCAATTAGGGTTTTTAACCAATCTTGAACATATAATAAGTGATTTTGTGTCATTGGTAATCCAATTAGGTCATTTTCGTCCTCACTAGGCTTATTCTAATGTAATTAGGGTTTTTAACCAATCTTGTGCATCCAATATGTGATTTTGTGTCATTGGTTGCACATTTAGGTCATTTTTGTCCTCCCTAGGCTTATTCTAATCCAATTAGGGTTTTTAACCAATCTTGTGCATATAATAAGTGATTTTCTGTCATCGGTAATCCAATTAGGTGATTTTTGACCTCGCTAGGCTTATTCCAATCCAATTAGGGTTTTTAACCAATCTTGTGCATCCAATATGTGATTTTGGGTCATTGGTTGCACATTTAGGTAATTTTCGTCCTTCCTAGGCTTATTCTAATCCAATTAGGGTTTTTAACCAATCTTGTGCATCCAATATGTGATTTTGTGTCATTGGTTGAACATTTAGGTCATTTTCGTCCTCCCTAGGCTTATTCTAATCCAATTAGGGTTTTTAACCAATCTTGTGCATCCAATATGTGATTTTGTGTCATTTTGTGTCATTGGTTGAACATTTAAGTCATTTTCGTCCTCCCTAAGCTTATTCTAATACAATTACGGTTTTTAACCAATCTTGTGCATCCAATATGTGATTTTTTGTCATTGGTTGAACATTTAGGTCATTTTCGTCCTCCCTAGGCTTATTCTAATCTAATTAGGGTTTTTAACCAATCTTGTGCATCCAATATGTGATTTTGTGTCATTTTGTGTCATTGGTTGATTATTTAGGTCATTTTCGTCCTCCCTAGGCTTATTCTAATCCGATTAGGGTTTTTAACCAATCTTGTGCATCCAATATGTGATTTTGTGTCATCAGTTGAACATTTTGTTCATTTTCGTCCTCCCTAGGCTTATTCTAATCCAATTAGGGTTTTCAACCAATCTTGTGCATCCAATATGTGATTTTGTGTCATTTGTTGAACATTTAGGTCATTTTCGTCCTCCCTAGGCTTATTCTAATCCAATTAGGGTTTTTAACCAATCTTGTGCATCCAATATGTGATTTTGTGTCATTGGTTGAACATTTAGGTCATTTTCGTCCTCCCTAGGCTTATTCTAATCCAATTAGGGTTTTTAACTAATCTTGTGCATCCAATATGTGATTTTGTGTCATTTTGTGACATTTTGTGTCATTGGTTAAACATTTAGGTCATTTTCGTCCTCCCTAGGCTTATTCTAATCCAATTAGGGTTTTTATCCAATCTTGTGCATCCAATATGTGATTTTGTGTCATTGGTTGAACATTCAGGTTATTTTCGTCCTCCCTAGGCTTATTCGAATCCATTTAGGGTTTTTAACCAATCTTGTGCATCCAATATGTGATTTTGTGGCATTTTGTCATTGGTTGAACATTTAGGTCATTTTCGTCCTCCCTAGGCTTATTCTAATCCAATTAGGGTTTTTAACCAATCTTTTGCATCCAATATGTGATTTTGTGTCATTTTGTGTCATTGGTTGAACATTTAGGTCATTTTCGTCCTCCCTAGGCTTATTCTAATCCCATTAGGGTTTTTAACCAATCTTGTGCATCCAATATGCGATTTTGTGTCATTGGTTGAACATTTAGGTTATTTTCGTCATCCCTAGGCTTATTGTAATCCAATTAGGGTTTTTAACCAATCTTGTGCATCCAATATGTGATTTTGTGTCATTTTGTGTCATTGGTTGAACATTTAGGTCATTTTCGTCCTCCCTAGGCTTATTCTAATCCAATTAGGGTTTTTAACTAATCTTGTGCATCCAATATGTGATTTTGTGTCATTTTGTTACATTTTGTGTCATTGGTTGAACATTTAGGTCATTTTCGTCCTCCCTAGGCTTATTCTAATCCCATTAGGGTTTTTAACCAATCTTGTGCATCCAATATGCGATTTTGTGTCATTGGTTGAACATTTAGGTTATTTTCGTCATCCCTAGGCTTATTGTAATCCAATTAGGGTTTTTAACCAATCTTGTGCATCCAATATGTGATTTTGTGTCATTTTGTGTCATTGGTTGAACATTTAGGTCATTTTCGTCCTCCCTAGGCTTATTCTAATCCAATTAGGGTTTTTAACCAACCTTGTGCATCCAATATGTGATTTTGTGTCATTGGTTGGACATTTAGGTCATTTTCGTCCTCCCTAGGCTTATTCTAATCCAAAAATGGTTTTTAACCAATCTTGTGTATCCAATATATGATTTTGTGTCATCGGTTGAACATTTAGGTCATTTTCATCCTCCCTAGGTTTATTCTAATCCAATTAGGGTTTTTAACCAATCTTGTGCATCCAATATGTGATTTTGTGTCATTTTGTGTCATTGGTTGAACATTTAGGTCATTTTTGTCCTCCCTAGGCTTATTCTAATCCAATTAGGGTTTTTAACTAATCTTGTGCATCCAATATGTGATTTTGTGTCATTTTGTTACATTTTGTGTCATTGGTTAAACATTTAGGTCATTTTCGTCCTCCCTAGGCTTATTCTAATCCAATTAGGGTTTTTATCCAATCTTGTGCATCCAATATGTGATTTTGTGTCATTGGTTGAACATTCAGGTTATTTTCGTCCTCCCTAGGCTTATTCGAATCCATTTAGGGTTTTTAACCAATCTTGTGCATCCAATATGTGATTTTGTGGCATTTTGTCATTGGTTGAACATTTAGGTCATTTTCGTCCTCCCTAGGCTTATTCTAATCCAATTAGGGTTTTTAACCAATCTTTTGCATCCAATATGTGATTTTGTGTCATTTTGTGTCATTGGTTGAACATTTAGGTCATTTTCGTCCTCCCTAGGCTTATTCTAATCCCATTAGGGTTTTTAACCAATCTTGTGCATCCAATATGCGATTTTGTGTCATTGGTTGAACATTTAGGTTATTTTCGTCATCCCTAGGCTTATTGTAATCCAATTAGGGTTTTTAACCAATCTTGTGCATCCAATATGTGATTTTGTGTTATTTTGTGTCATTGGTTGAACATTTAGGTCATTTTCGTCCTCCCTAGGCTTATTCTAATCCAATTAGGGTTTTTAACTAATCTTGTTCATCCAATATGTGATTTTGTGTCATTTTGTTACATATTGTGTCATTGGTGAAACATTTAGGTCATTTTCGTCCTCCCTAGGCTTATTCTAATCCAATTATGGTTTTAATCCAATCTTGTGCATCCAATATGTGATTTTGTGTCATTGGTTGAACATTCAGGTTATTTTCGTCCTCCCTAGGCTTATTCGAATCCATTTAGGGTTTTTAACCAATCTTGGGCATCCAATATGTGATTTTGTGTCATTTTGTGTCATTGGTTGAACATTTAGGTAATTTTCGTCCTCCCTAGGCTTATTCTAATCAAATTAGGGTTTTTAACCAATCTTTTGCATCCAATGTGTGATTTTGTGTCATTTTGTGTCATTGGTTGATCATTTAGGTCATTTTCGTCCTCCCTAGGCTTATTCTAATCCAATTAGGGTTTTTAACCAATCTTGTGCATCCAATATGTGATTTTGTGTCATTGGTTGAACATTTAGGTCATTTTCGTCCTCCCAAGGCTTATTCTAATCCAATTAGAGTTTTTAACCAATCTTGTGCATCCAATATGTGATTTTGTGTCATTTTGTGTCATTGGTTGAACATTTAGGTCATTTTCGTCCTCCCAAGGCTTATTCTAATCCAATTAGGGTTTTTAAACAATTTTGTGCATCCAATATGTGATTTTGTGTCATTGGTTGCACATTTAGGTCATTTTCGTCCTCCCTAGGCTTATTCTAATCCAATTAGGGTTTTTAACCAATCTTGTGCATCCAATATGTGATTTTGTGTCATTTTGTGTCATTGGTTGAACACTTAGGTCATTTTCGTCCTCCCATGGCCTATTCTAATCCAATTAGGGTTTTTAACCAATCTTGTACATCCAATATGTGATTTTGTGTCATTGGTTGAACATTTAGGTCATTTTCGTCCTCCCTAGGCTTATTCTAATCCAAGTAGGGTTTTTAACCAATCTTGTGCATCCAATATGTGATTTTGTTTCATTTTGTGTCATTGGTTGAACATTTAGGTCATTTTCGTTCTCCCTAGGCTTATTCTAATCCAATTAGGGTTTTTAACCAATCTTGTGGATCCAATATGTGATTTTGTGTCATTTTGTGTCATTGGTTGAACATTTAGGTCATTTTCGTCCTCCCTAGGCTTATTCCAATCGAATTAGGGTTTTTAACCAATCTTGTGCATCCAATATGTGATTTTGTGTCATTTTGTGTCATTGGTTTAACATTTAGGTCATTTTCGTACTCCCTAGGCTTATTCTAATCCAATTAGGGTTTTTAACCAATCTTGTGCATCCAATATGTGATTTTGTGTCATTGGTTGAACATTTAGGTCATTTTCGTCCTCCCTAGGCTTATTCTAATCCAATTAGGGTTTTTAACCAATCTTGTGCATCCAATATTTGAGTTTGTGTCATTGGTTGAACATTTAGGTCATTTTCGTCCTCCCTACGCTTATTCTAATCCAATTAGGGTTTTTAACAAATCTTGTGCATCCAATATGTCATTTTGTGTCATTGGTTGAACATTTAGGTCATTTTCGTCCTCCCAATGCTTATTCTAATCCAATTAGGGTTTTTAACCAATCTTGTGCATCCAATATTATATTTTGTGTCATTGGTTGAACATTTAGGTCATTTTCGTCCTCCCTACGCTTATTCTAATCCAATTACGATTTTTAACAAATCTTGTGCATCCAATATGTCATTTTGTGTCATTGGTTGAACATTTAGGTCATTTTCGTCCTCCCAATGCTTATTTTAATCCAATTAGGGTTTTTAACCAATCTTGTGCATCCAATATTATATTTTGTGTCATTGGTTGAACATTTAGGTCATTTTCGTCCTCCCAAAGCTTATTCTAATCCAATTAGGGTTTTTAACCAATCTTGTGCATCCAATATGTGATTTTGTGTCATTGGTTGAACATTTAGGTCATTTTCGTCCTCCCTAGGCTTATTCTAATCCAATTAGGGTTTTTAACCAATCTTGTGCTTCCAATAAGTGATTTTGTGTCATCGATTGAACATTTAGGTCATTTTCGTCCTCCCTAGGCTTATTCTAATCCAATTAGGGTTTTTAACCAATCTTGTGCATCCAATATGTGATTTTGTGTCATTGGTTGAACATTTAGGTCATTTTCGTCCTCCCTAGGCTTATTCTAATCCAATTAGGGTTTTAAAACAATCTTGTGCATCCAATATGTGATTTTGTGTCATTGGTTGAACATTTAGGTCATTTTTGTCCTCCCTAGGCTTATTCTAATCCAATTAGGGTTTTTAACCAATCTTGTGCATCCAATATGTGATTTTGTGTCATTGGTTGAGAATTTAGGTCATTTTCGTCCTCCCTAGGCTTATTCTAATCCAATTAGGGTTTTTAACCAATCTTGTGCATCCAATATGTGATTTTGTGTCATTGGTTGAACATTTAGGTCATTTTCGTCCTCCCTAGGCTTATTCTAATCCAATTAGGGTTTTTAACCAATCTTGTGCATCCAATATGTGATTTTGTGTCATCGGTTGAATATTTAGGTCATTTTTGTCCTCCCTAGGCTTATTCTAATCCAATTAGGGTTTTTAACCAATCTTGTGCATCCAATATGTGATTTTGTGTCATTGGTTGAACATTTAGGTCATTTTCGTCCTCCCTAGGCTTATTCTAATCCAATTAGGGTTTTTAACCAATCTTGTGCATCCAATATGTGATTTTGTGTCATTGGTTGAACATTTAGGTCATTTTCGTCCTCCCTAGGCTTATTCTAATCCAATTAGGGTTTTTAACCAATCTTGTGCATCCAATATGTGATTTTTTGTCATTGGTTGAATATTTAGGTCATTTTTGTCCTCCCTAGGCTTATTCTAATCCAATTAGGGTTTTTAACCAATCTTGTGCATCCAATATGTGATTTTGTGTCATTGGTTGAACATTTAGGTCATTTTCGTCCTCCCTAGGCTTATTCTAATCCAATTAGGGTTTTTAACCAATCTTGTGCATCCAATATGTGATTTTGTGTCATTGGTTGAACATTTAGGTCATTTTCGTCCTCCCTAGGCTTATTCTAATCCAATTAGGGTTTTTAACCAATCTTGTGCATCCAATACGTGATTTTGTGTCATTGGTTGAACATTTAGGTCATTTTTGTCCTCCCTAGGCTTATTCTAATCCAATTAGGGTTTTTAACCAATCTTGTACATCCAATATGTGATTTTGTATCATTGGTTGATTATTTATGTCATTTTCGTCGTCCCTAGGCTTATTCTAATCCAACTACGGTTTTTAACCAATCTTGTGCATCCAATATGTGATTTTGTGTCATTTTGTGTCATTGGTTGAACATTTAGGTCATTTTCGTCCTCCCTAGGCTTATTCTAATCCAATTAGGGTTTTTAACCAATCTTGTGCATCCAATAGGTGATTTTGTGTCATTGGTTGAACATTTAGGTCATTTTCGTCCTCCCTAGGCTTATTCTAATCCAATTAGGGTTTTTAACCAATCTTGTGCATCCAATATGTGATTTTGTGTCATTGGTTGAACATTTAGGTCATTTTCGTCCTCCCTAGGCTTATTCTAATCCAATTAGGGTTTTTAACCAATCTTGTGCATCCAACATGTGATTTTGTGTCATTGGTTGAACATTTAGGTCATTTTTGTCCTCCCTAGGCTTATTCTAATCCAATTAGGGTTTTTAACCAATCTTGTGCATCCAATATGTGATTTTGTGTCATTGGTTGAACATTTAGGTCATTTTCGTCCTCCCTAGGCTTATTCTAATCCAATTAGGGTTTTTAACCAATCTTGTGCATCCAATATGTGATTTTGTGTCATTGGTTGAACATTTAGGTCATTTTCGTCCTCCCTAGGCTTATTCTAATCCAATTAGGGTTTTTAACTAATCTTGTGCATCCAATATGTGATTTTGTGTCATTTTGTGACATTTTGTGTCATTGGTTAAACATTTAGGTCATTTTCGTCCTCCCTAGGCTTATTCTAATCCAATTAGGGTTTTTATCCAATCTTGTGCATCCAATATGTGATTTTGTGTCATTGGTTGAACATTCAGGTTATTTTCGTCCTCCCTAGGCTTATTCGAATCCATTTAGGGTTTTTAACCAATCTTGTGCATCCAATATGTGATTTTGTGGCATTTTGTCATTGGTTGAACATTTAGGTCATTTTCGTCCTCCCTAGGCTTATTCTAATCCAATTAGGGTTTTTAACCAATCTTTTGCATCCAATATGTGATTTTGTGTCATTTTGTGTCATTGGTTGAACATTTAGGTCATTTTCGTCCTCCCTAGGCTTATTCTAATCCCATTAGGGTTTTTAACCAATCTTGTGCATCCAATATGCGATTTTGTGTCATTGGTTGAACATTTAGGTTATTTTCGTCATCCCTAGGCTTATTGTAATCCAATTAGGGTTTTTAACCAATCTTGTGCATCCAATATGTGATTTTGTGTCATTTTGTGTCATTGGTTGAACATTTAGGTAATTTTCGTCCTCCCTAGGCTTATTCTAATCCAATTAGGGTTTTTAACCAATCTTTTGCATCCAATGTGTGATTTTGTGTCATTTTGTGTCATTGGTTGAACATTTAGGTCATTTTCTTCCTCCCTAGGCTTATTCTAATCCAATTAGGGTTTTTAACCAATCTTGTGCATCCAATATGTGATTTTGTGTCATTGGTTGAACATTTAGGTCATTTTCGTCCTCCCTAGGCTTATTCTAATCCAATTAGGTTTTTAACCAATCTTTTGCATCCAATGTGTGATTTTGTGTCATTTTGTGTCATTGGTTGAACATTTAGGTCATTTTCTTCCTCCCTAGGCTTATTCTAATCCAATTAGGGTTTTTAACCAATCTTGTGCATCCAATATGTGATTTTGTGTCATTGGTTGAACATTTAGGTCAGTTTCGTCCTCCCTAGGTTTATTCTAATCCAATTAAGGTTTTTAACCAATCTTGTGCATCCAATGTGTGATTTTGTGTCATTTTGTGTCATTGGTTGAAAAATTAGGTCATTTTCGTCCTCCCTAGGCTTATTTTAATCCAATTAAGGTTTTTAACCAATCTTGTGCATCCAATATGTGATTTTGTGTCATTGGTTGAACATTTAGGTCATTTTCGTCCTCCCTAGGCTTATTCTAATCCAATTAGGGTTTTTAACCAATCTTGTGCATCCAATATGTGATTTTCTGTCATTTTGTGTCATTGGTTGAACATTTAGGTCATTTTCCTCCTCCCTAGGCTTATGCTAATCCAATTAGGGTTTTTAACCAATCTTGTGCATCCAATATGTGATTTTGTGTCATTCGTTGAACATTTAGGTCATTTTCATCCTCCCTAGGCTTATTCTAATCCAATTAGTGTTTTTAACCAATCTTGTGCATCAAATATGTGATTTTGTGTCATTTTGTGTCATTGGTTGAACATTTAGGACATTTTCGACCTCCCTAGGGTTATTCTAATCCAATTAGGGTTTTTAACCAATCTTGTGCATCCAATATGTGATTTTGTGTCATTGTGTCATTGGTTGAACATTTAGGTCATTTTCGTCCTCCCTAGGCTTATTCTAATCCAATTAGGGTTTTTAACTAGTCTTGTGCGTCCAATATGTGATTTTGTGTCATTGGTTGAACATTTAGGTCATTTTCGTCCTCCCTAGGCTTATTCTAATCCAATTAGGGTTTTTAACCAATCTTGTGCATCCAATATGTGATTTTGTGTCATTGGTTGAACATTTAGGTCATTTTCGTCCTCCCTAGGCTTATTCTAATCCAATTAGGGTTTTTAACCAATCTTGTGCATCCAATATGTGATTTTGTGTCATTTTTTGTCATTATTTGAACATTTAGGTCATTTTCGTCCTCCCTAGGCTAATTCTAATCCAATTAGGGTTTTTAACCAATCTTGTGCATCCAATATGTGATTTTGTGTCATTTTTTGTCATTGGTTGAACATTTAGGTCATTTTCGTCCTCCCTAGGCTAATTCTAATCCAATTAGGATTTTTAACCAATCTTGTGCATGCAATATGTGATTTTGTGTCATTTTGTGTCATTGGTTGAACATTTAGGTCATTTTCGTCCTCCCTAGGCTTATTCTAATCCAATTAGGGTTTTTAACCAATCTTGTGCATCCAATATGTGATTTTGTGTCATTGGTTGAACATTTAGGTCATTTTCGTCCTCCCTAGGCTTATTCTAATCCAATTAGGGTTTTTAACCATTCTTGTGCAACCAAATGTGATTTTGTGTCATTTTGTGTCATTGGTTGAACATTTAGGTTATTTTCGTCCTCCCTAGGCTTATTCTAATCCAATTAGGGTATCTAACCAATCTTGTGCATCCAATATGTGATTTTGTGTCATTGGTTGAACATTTAGGTCATTTTCGTCCTCCCTATGCTTATTCTAATCCAACTAGAGTTTTTAACCAATCTTGTGCATCCAATATGTGATTTTGTGTCATTTTGTGTTATTGGTTGAACATTTATGTCATTTTCGTACTCCCTAGGCTTATTCTAATCCAATTAGGGTTTTTAACAAATCTTGTGCATCCAATATGTGATTTTATGTCATTGGTTGAACATTTAGGTCATCTTCGTCCTCCCTAGGCTTATTCTAATCCAATTAGGGTTTTTAACCAATCTTGTGCATGCAATATGTGATTTTGTGTCATTGGTTGAACATTTAGGTCATTTTCGTCCTCCCTATGCTTATTCTAATCCAATTAGGGTTTTTAACCAATCTTGTGCATCCAATATGTGATTTTGTGTCATTGGTTGAACATTTAGGTCATTTTCGTCCTCCCTAGGCTTATTCTAATCCAATTAGGGTTTTTAACCAATCTTGTGCATCCAATATGTGATTTTGTGTCATTTTGTGTCCATTTAGGTCATTTTCGTCCTCCCTAGGCTTATTCTAATCCAATTAGGGTTTTTAACCAATCTTGTGCATCCAATATGTGATTTTGTGTCATTGGTTGAACATTTAGGTCATTTTCGTCCTCCCTAGGCTTATTCTAAGCCAATTAGGGTTTTTAACCAATCTTGTGCATCCAATATGTGATTTTGTGTCATTGGTTGAACATTTAGGTCATTTTCGTCCTCCCTAGGCTTATTCTAATCCAATTAGGGTTTTTAACCAATCTTGTGCATCCAATATGCGATTTTGTGTCATTGGTTGAACATTTAGGTCATTTTCGTCCTCCCTAGGCTTATTCTAATCCAATTAGGGTTTTTATCCAATCTTGTGCATCCAATATGTGATTTTGTGTCATTGGTTGAACATTCAGGTTATTTTCGTCCTCCCTAGGCTTATTCGAATCCATTTAGGGTTTTTAACCAATCTTGTGCATCCAATATGTGATTTTGTGGCATTTTGTCATTGGTTGAACATTTAGGTCATTTTCGTCCTCCCTAGGCTTATTCTAATCCAATTAGGGTTTTTAACCAATCTTTTGCATCCAATATGTGATTTTGTGTCATTTTGTGTCATTGGTTGAACATTTAGGTCATTTTCGTCCTCCCTAGGCTTATTCTAATCCCATTAGGGTTTTTAACCAATCTTGTGCATCCAATATGCGATTTTGTGTCATTGGTTGAACATTTAGGTTATTTTCGTCATCCCTAGGCTTATTGTAATCCAATTAGGGTTTTTAACCAATCTTGTGCATCCAATATGTGATTTTGTGTCATTTTGTGTCATTGGTTGAACATTTAGGTCATTTTCGTCCTCCCTAGGCTTATTCTAATCCAATTAGGGTTTTTAACCAATCTTATGCGTCCAATATGTGATTTTGTGTCATTGGTTGAACATTTAGGTCATTTTCGTCCTCCCTAGGCTTATTCTAATCCAATTAGGGTTTTAAACCAATCTTGTGCATCCAATATGTGATTTTGTGTCATTGGTTGAACATTTAGGTCATTTTCATCCTCCCTAGGCTTATTCTAATCCAATTAGGGTGTTTAACCAATCTTGCGCATCTAATATGTGATTTTGTGTCATTTTGTGTCATTGGTTGAACATTTAGGTCATTTTCGTCCTCCCTAGGCTTATTCTAATCCAATTAGGGTTTTTAACCAATCTTGTGCATCCAATATGTGATTTTGTGTCATTGGTTGAACATTTAGGTCATTTTCGTCCTCCCTAGGCTTATTCGATTCCAATTAGGGTTTTTAACCAATCTTGTGCATCTAATATGTGATTTTGTGTCATTGGTTGAACATTTAGGTCATTTTCGTCCTCCCTAGGCTTATTCTAATCCAATTACGGTTTTTAACCAATCTTGTGCATCCAATATGTGATTTTGTGTCATTGGTTGAACATTTAGGTCATTTTCGTCCTCCGTAGGCTTATTCTAATCCAATTAGGGTTTTTAACCAATCTAGTGCATGCAATATGTGATTTTGTGTCATTTTGTGTCATTGGTTGAACATTTAGGTCATTTTCGTCCTCCCTAGGCTTATTCTAATCCAATTAGGGTTTTTAACCAATCTTGTGCATCCAATATCTGATTTTGTGTCATTGGTTGAACATTTAGGTCATTTTCGTCCTCCCTAGGCTTATTCTAATCCAATTAGGGTTTTTAACAAATCTTGTGCATCCAATATGTGATTTTGTGTCATTGGTTGATCATTTAGGTCATTTTCGTCCTCCCTAGGCTTATTCTAATCCAATTAGGGTTTTTAACCAATCTTGTGCATCCAATATGTGATTTTGTGTCATTGGTTGAACATTTAGGTCATTTTAGTCCTCCCTAGGCTTATTCTAATCCAATTAGGGTTTTTAACCAAACTTGTGCATCCAATATGTGATTTTGTGTCATTGGTTGAACATTTAGGTCGTTTTCGTCCTCCCTAGGCTTATTCTAATCCAATTAGGGTTTTTAACCAATCTTGTGCATCCAATATCTGATTTTGTGTCATTGGTTGAACATTTAGGTCATTTTCGTCGTCCCTAAGCTTATTCTAATCCAATTAGGGTTTTTAACCAATCTTGTGCATCCAATATGTGATTTTGTGTCATTGGTTGATCATTTAGGTCATTTTCGTCCTCCCTAGGCTTATTCTAATCCAATTAGGGTTTTTAACCAATCTTGTGCATCCAATATGTGATTTTGTGTCATTGGTTGAACATTTAGGTCATTTTCGTCCTCCCTAGGCTTATTCTAATCCAATTAGGGTTTTTAACTAATCTTGTGCATCCAATATGTGATTTTGTGTCATTTTGTGACATTTTGTGTCATTGGTTAAACATTTAGGTCATTTTCGTCCTCCCTAGGCTTATTCTAATCCAATTAGGGTTTTTATCCAATCTTGTGCATCCAATATGTGATTTTGTGTCATTGGTTGAACATTCAGGTTATTTTCGTCCTCCCTAGGCTTATTCGAATCCATTTAGGGTTTTTAACCAATCTTGTGCATCCAATATGTGATTTTGTGGCATTTTGTCATTGGTTGAACATTTAGG
>JBBPBQ010000008.1:1420948-1440896 GCA_037974755.1 Cicer yamashitae | reverse complement strand
TTAGGGTTTTTAACCAATCTTGTGCATCCAATTTGTGATTTTGTGTCATTGGTTGAACATTTAGGTCATTTTCGTCCTCCCTAGGCTTATTCTAATCCAATTAGGGTTTTTAACCAATCTTTTGCATCCAATATGTGATTTTGTGTCATTTTGTGTCATTGGTTGAACATTTAGGTCATTTTCGTCCTCCCTAGGCTTATTCTAATCCCATTAGGGTTTTTAACCAATCTTGTGCATCCAATATGCGATTTTGTGTCATTGGTTGAACATTTAGGTCATTTTCGTCCTCCCTAGGCTTATTCTAATCCAATTAGGGTTTTTAACTAATCTTGTGCATCCAATATGTGATTTTGTATCATTTTGTGACATTTTGTGTCATTGGTTAAACATTTAGGTCATTTTCGTCCTCCCTAGGCTTATTCTAATCCAATTAGGGTTTTTATCCAATCTTGTGCATCCAATATGTGATTTTGTGTCATTGGTTGAACATTCAGGTTATTTTCGTCCTCCCTAGGCTTATTCGAATCCATTTAGGGTTTTTAACCAATCTTGTGCATCCAATATGTGATTTTGTGGCATTTTGTCATTGGTTGAACATTTAGGTCATTTTCGTCCTCCCTAGGCTTATTCTAATCCAATTAGGGTTTTTAACCAATCTTTTGCATCCAATATGTGATTTTGTGTCATTTTGTGTCATTGGTTGAACATTTAGGTCATTTTCGTCCTCCCTAGGCTTATTCTAATCCCATTAGGGTTTTTAACCAATCTTGTGCATCCAATATGCGATTTTGTGTCATTGGTTGAACATTTAGGTTATTTTCGTCATCCCTAGGCTTATTGTAATCCAATTAGGGTTTTTAACCAATCTTGTGCATCCAATATGTGATTTTGTGTCATTTTGTGTCATTGGTTGAACATTTAGGTCATTTTCGTCCTCCCTAGGCTTATTCTAATCCAATTAGGGTTTTTAACCAATCTTGTGCATCCAATATTTGAGTTTGTGTCATTGGTTGAACATTTAGGTCATTTTCGTCCTCCCTAGGCTTATTCTAATCCAATTAGGGTTTTTAACCAATCTTGTGCATCCAATATGTGATTTTGTGTCATTGGTTGAACATTTAGGTCATTTTTGTCCTCCCTAGGCTTATTCTAATCCGATTAGGGTTTTTAACCAAGATTGTGGATCCAATATGTGATTTTGTGTCATTGGTTGAACATTTAGGTCATTTTCGTCCTCCCTAGGCTTATTCTAATCGAATTAGGGTTTTTAACCAATCTTGTGCATCCAATATGTGATTTTGTGTCATTGGTTGAACATTTAGGTCATTTTCGTCCTCCCTCGGCTTATTCTAATCCAATTAGGGTTTTTAACCAATCTTGTGCATCCAATATGTGATTTTGTGTCATTTTGTGTCATTGGTTGAACATTTAGGTCATTTTCGTCCTCCTTAGGCTTATTCTAATCCAATTAAGGTTTTTAACCAATCTTGTGCATCCAATGTGTGATTTTGTGTCATTTTGTGTCATTGGTTGAACAATTAGGTCATTTTCGTCCTCCCTAGGCTTATTTTAATCCAATTAAGGTTTTTAACTAATCTTGTGCATCCAATATGTGATTTTGTGTCATTGGTTGAACATTTAGGTCATTTTCGTCCTCCCTAGGCTTATTCTAATCCAATTAGGGTTTTTAACCAATCTTGTGCATCCAATATGTGATTTTGTGTCATTTTGTGTCATTGGTTGAACATTTAGGTCATTTTCGTCCTTCCTAGGCTTATTCTAATCCAATTAGGGTTTTTATCCAATCTTGTGCATACAATATGTGATTTTGTGTCATTTTGTGTCATTGGTTGAACATTTAGGTCATTTTCGTCCTCCCTAGGCTTATTCTAATCCAATTGGGGTTTTTAACCAATCTTGTGCATCCAATATGTGATTTTGTGTCATTGGTTGAACATTTAGGTCATTTTCGTCCTCCCTAGGCTTATTCTAATCCAATTAGGGTTTGTAACCGATCTTGTGCATCCAATATGTGATTTTGTGTCATTGGTTGAACATTTAGGTCATTTTCGTCCTCCCTAGGCTTATTCTAATCCAATTAGGGTTTTTAACCAATCTTGTGCATCCAATATGTGATTTTGTGTCATTTTGTGTCATTGGTTGAACATTTAGGTCATTTTCGTCCTTCCTAGGCTTATTCTAATCCAATTAGGGTTTTTAACCATACTTGTGCATCCAATTTGTGATTTTGTGTCATTGGTTGAACATTTAGGTCATTTTCGTCCTCCCTAGGCTTATTCTAATCCAATTAGAGTTTGTAACCAATCTTGTGCATCCAATATGTGATTTTGTGTCATTGGTTGAACATTTAGGTCATTTTCGTCCTCCCTAGGCTTATTCTAATCCAATTAGGGTTTTTAACCAATCTTGTGCATCCAATATGTGATTTTGTGTCATTTTGTGTCATTGGTTGAACATTTAGGTTAATTTCGTCTTCCCTAGGCTTATTCTAATCCAATTAGGGTTTTTAACCAAACTTGTGCATCCAATATGTGATTTTGTGTCATTGGTTGAACATTTAGGTCATTTTCGTCCTCCCTAGGCTTATCCTAACCAATTAGGGTTTTTAACCAATCTTGTGCATCCATTATGTGATTTTTTGTCATTGGTTGAACATTTAGGTCATTTTCGTCCTCCCTAGGCTTATTCTAATCCAATTAGGGTTTTTAACCAATCTTTTGCATCCAATATGTGATTTTGTGTCATTTTGTGTCATTGGTTGAACATTTAGGTAATTTTCGTCCTCCCTAGGCTTATTCTAATCCAATTAGGGTTTTTAACCAATCTTTTGCATCCAATGTGTGATTTTGTGTCATTGGTTGAACATTTAGGTCATTTTCGTCCTCCCTAGGATTATTCTAATCCAATTAGGGTTTTTATCCAATATTGTGCATCCAATATGTGATTTTGTGTCATTGGTTGAACATTCAGGTTATTTTCGTCCTCCCTAGGCTTATTCGAATCCATTTAGGGTTTTTAACCAATCCTGTGCATCCAATATGTGATTTTGTGGCATTTTGTCATTGGTTGAACATTTAGGTCATTTTCGTCCTCCCTATGCTTATTCTAATCCAATTAGGGTTTTTAACCAATCTTTTGCATCCAATATGTGATTTTGTGTCATTGGTTGAACATTTAGGTCATTTTCGTCCTCCCTAGGCTTATTCTAATCCCATTAGGGTTTTTAACCAATCTTGTGCATCCAATATGCGATTTTGTGTAATTGGTTGAACATTTAGGTTATTTTCGTCATCCCTAGGCTTATTGTAATCCAATTAGGGTTTTTAACCAATCTTTTGCATCCAATATGTGATTTTGTGTCATTTTGTGTCATTGGTTGAACATTTAGGTCATTTTCGTCCTCCCTAGGCTTATTCTAATCCAATTAGGGTTTTTAACTAATCTTGTGCATCCTATATGTGATTTTGTGTCATTTTGTTACATTTTGTGTCATTGGTTAAACATTTAGGTCATTTTCGTCCTCCCTAGGCTTATTCTAATCCAATTAGGGTTTTTATCCAATCTTGTGCATCCAATATGTGATTTTGTGTCATTGGTTGAACATTCAGGTTATTTTCGTCCTCCCTAGGCTTATTCGAATCCATTTAGGGTTTTTAACCAATCTTGTGCATCCAATATGTGATTTTGTGTCATTTTGTGTCATTGGTTGAACATTTAGGTAATTTTCGTCCTCCCTAGGCTTATTCTAATCCAATTAGGGTTTTTACCCAATCTTTTGCATCCAATGTGTGATTTTGTGTCATTTTGTGTCATTGGTTGAACATTTAGGTCATTTTCGTCCTCCCTAGGCTTATTCTAATCCAATTAGGGGTTTTAACCAATCTTGTGCATCCAATATGTGATTTTGTGTCATTGGTTGAACATTTAGGTCATTTTCGTCCTCCCTAGGCTTATTCTAATCCAATTAGGGTTTTTAACCAATCTTGTGCATCCAATATGTGATTTTGTGTCATTGGTTGAACATTTAGGTCATTTTCTTCCTCCCTCGGCTTATTCTAATCCAATTTGGGCTTTTAACCAATCTTGTGCATCCAATATGTGATTTTGTGTCATTGGTTGAACATTTAGGTCATTTTTGTCCTCCCTAGGCTTATTCTAATCCAATTAGGGTTTTTAACCAATCTTGTGCAACCAATATGTGATTTTGTGTCATTGGTTGAACATTTAGGTCATTTTCGTCCTCCCTAGGCTTATTCTAATCCAATTAGGGTTTTTAACCAATCTTGTGCATCCATTATGTGATTTTGTGTCATTTTGTGTCATTGGTTGAACATTTATGTCATTTTCGTCCTCCCTAGGATTATTCTAATCCAATCAGGGTTTTTAACCAATCTTGTGCATCCAATATGTGATTTTGTGATTGGTTGAACATTTAGGTCATTTTCGTCCTCCCTAGGCTTATTCTAATCCAATTAGGGTTTTCAACCAATCTTGTGCATCCAGTATGTGATTTCGTATCATTTTTTGTCATTGGTTGAACATTTAGGTCATTTTCGTCCTCCCTAGGCTTATTCTAATCCAATAAGGGTTTTTAATCAATCTTGTGCATCCAATATGTGATTTTGTGTCATTGGTTGAACATTTAGGTCATTTTCGTCCTCCCTAGGCTTATTCTAATCCAATTAGGGTTTTTAACCAATCTTGTGCATCCAATATGTGATTTTGTGTCATTGGTTGAACATTTAGGTCATTTTCGTCCTCGCTATGCTTATTCTAATCCAATTCGGGTTTTTAACCAATCTTGTGCATCCAATATGTGATTTTGTGTCATTGGTCGAACATTTAGGTCATTTTCGTCCCCCCTAGGCTTATTCTAATCCAATTAGGGTTTTTAACCAATCTTGTGCATCCAATATGTGAATTTGTGTCATTTTGTGTCATTGGTTGAACATTTAGGTCATTTTCGTCCTCCCTAGGCTTATTCTAATCCAATTAGGGTTTTTAACCAATCTTGTGCATCCAATATGTGATTTTGTGTCATTGGTTGAACATTTAGGTCATTTTCGTCCTCCCTAGGCTTATTCTAATCCAATTAGGGTTTTTAACCAATCTTGTGCATCCAATATGTGATTTTGTGTCATTGGCTTAACATTTAGGTCATTTTCATCCTCCCTAGGCTTATTCTAATCCAATTAGGGTTTTTAACCAATTTTGTGCATCCAATATGTGATTTTGTGTCATTTTGTGTCATTGATTGAACATTTAGATCATTTCCGTCCTCCCTAGGTTTATTCTAATCCATATAGGGTTTTTAACCAATCTTGTGCATCCAATATGTGATTTTGTGTCATTTTGTGTCATTGGTTGAACATTTAGGTCATTTTCGTCCTCCCTAGGCTTATTCTAATCCAATTAGGGTTTTTAACCAAACTTGTGCATCCAATATCTGATTTTGTGTCATTTTGTGTCATTGGTTGAACATTTAGGTCATTTTCGTCCTCCCTAGGCTTATTCTAATCCAATTAGGGTTTTTAACCAATCTTGTGCATCCAATATGTGATTTTGTGTCATTTTGTGTCATTGGTTGAACATTTAGGTCATTTTCGTCCTCCCTAGGCTTATTCTAATCCAATTAGGGTTTTTAACCAATCTTGTGCATCCAATATGTGATTTTGTGTCATTTTGTGTCATTGGTTGAACATTTAGGTCATTTTCATTCTCCTTAGGCTTATTCTAATCCAATTAGGGTTTTTAACCAATCTTGTGCATCCAATATCTGATTTTGTGTCATTTTGTGTCATTTTGTGTCATTTAGGTCATTTTCGTCCTCCCAAGGCTTATTCTAATCCAATTAGGGTTTTTAACCAATCTTGTGCATCCAATATGTGATTTTGTGTCATTGGTTGAACATTTAGGTCATTTTCGTTCTCCCTAGGCTTATTCTAATCCAATTAGGGTTTTTAACCAATCTTGTGCATCCAATATGTGATTTTGTGTCATTTTGTGTCATTGGTTGAACATTTAAGTCATTTTCGTCATCCCTAGGCTTATTCTAATCCAATTAGAGTTTTTAACCAACTTGTGCATCCAATATGTGATTTTGTGTCATTGGTTGCACATTTTCGTCCTCCCTCGGCTTATTCTAATCCAATTAGGGTTTTTAACCAATCTTGTGCATCCAGTATGTGATTTTGTGTCATTTTGTGTCATTGGTTGAACATTTAGGTCATTTTCGTCATCCCTAGGCTTATTCTAATCCAATTAGGGTTTTTAACCAATCTTGTGCATCCAATATGTGATTTTGTGTCATTTTGTGTCATTGGTTGAACATTTAGGTCATTTTCGTCATCCCTAGGCTTATTCTAATCCAATTACAGTTTTTAACCAAACTTGTGCATCCAATATGTGATTTTGTGTCATTGGTTGCACATTTAGGTCATTTTCGTCCTCCCTCGGCTTATTCTAATCCAATTAAGGGTTTTAAACAATCCTTTGCATCCAATATGTGATTTTGTGTCATTTTGTGTCATTGGTTGAACATTTAGGTCATTTTCGTCATCCCTAGGCTTATTCTAATCCAATTAGGGTTTTTAACCAATCTTGTGCATCCAATATGTGATTTTTTGTCATTTTGTGTCATTGGTTGAACATTTAGGTCATTTTCGTCATCCCTAGGCTTATTCTAATCCAATTAGGGTTTTTAACCAATCTTGTGCATACAATATGTCATTTTGTGTCATTTTGTGTCATTGGTTGAACATTTAGGTCATTTTCGTCCTCCCTAGGCTTATTCTAATCCAATTAGGGTTTTTAACCAATCTTGTGCATCCAATATGTGATTTTGTGTCATTGGTTGAACATTTAGGTCATTTTCGTCCACCATAGACTTATTCTAATCGAATTAGAGTTTTTAACCAATCTTGTGCATCCAATATGTGATTTTTTGTCATTGGTTGAACATTTAGGTCATTTTCGTCCTCCCTAGGCTTATTCTAATCCAATTATGGTTTTTAACCAATCTTGTGCATCCAATATGTGATTTTTTGTCATTTTGTGTCATTGGTTGAACATTTAGGTCATTTTCGTCCTCCCTAGGCTTATTCTAATCCAATTAGGGTTTTTAACCAATCTTGTGCATCCAATATGTAATTTTGTGTCATTGGTTGAACATTTAGGTCATTTTCTTCCTCCCTAGGCTTATTCTAATCCAATTAGGGTTTTTAACCAATCTTGTGCATCCAATATGTGATTTTGTGTCATTGGTTGAACATTTAGGTCATTTTCGTCCTCCCTAGGCTTATTCTAATCCAATTAGGGTTTTTAACTAATCTTGTGCATCCAATATGTGATTTTGTGTCATTTTGTGACATTTTGTGTCATTGGTTAAACATTTAGGTCATTTTCGTCCTCCCTAGGCTTATTCTAATCCAATTAGGGTTTTTATCCAATCTTGTGCATCCAATATGTGATTTTGTGTCATTGGTTGAACATTTAGGTCATTTTCGTCCTCCCTAGGCTTATTATAATCCAATTAGGGTTTTTAACCAATCTTGTGCATCCAATATGTGATTTTTTGTCATTTTGTGTCATTGGTTGAACATTTAGGTCATTTTCGTCCTCCCTAGGCTTATTCTAATCCAATTACGGTTTTTAACCAATCTTGTGCATCCAATATGTGATTTTGTGTCATTTTGTGTCATTGGTTGAACATTTAGGTCATTTTCGTCCTCCTTAGGCTTATTCTAATCCAATTAGGGTTTTTAACCAATCTTGTGCATCCAATATGTGATTTTGTGTCATTTTGTGTCATTGGTTGAACAACTAGGTCATTTTCGTCCTCCCTAGGCTTATTCTAATCCAATTAGGGTTTTTAACCAATCTTGTGCATCCAATATGTGATTTTGTGTCATTTTGTGTCATTGGTTGAACATTTAGGTCATTTTCGTCCTCCCTAGGCTTATTCTAATCCAATTAGGGTTTTTAACCAATCTTGTGCATCCAGTATGTGATTTTGTGTCATTGATTGAACATTTAGGTCATTTTCGTCCTCCCTAGGCTTATTCTAATCCAAATAGGGTTTTTAATCAATCTTGTGCATCCAATATGTGATTTTGTGTCATTGGTTGAACATTTAGGTCATTTTCGTCCTCCCTAGGCTTATTCTAATCCAATTAGGGTTTTTAACCAATCTTGTGCATCCAATATGTGATTTTGTGTCATTGGTTGAACATTTAGGTCATTTTCGTCCTCCCTAGGCTTATTCTAATCCAATTAGGGTTTTTAAGCAATCTTGTGCATCCAATATGGGATTTTGTGTCATTTTGTGTCATTGGTTGAACTTTTAGGTCATTTTCGTCCTCCCTAGGCTTATTCTAATCCAATTAGGGTTTTTAACCAATCTTGTGCATCCAATATGTGATTTTGTGTCATTTTGTGTCATTGGTTGAACATTTAGGTCATTTTCGTCCTCCCTAGGCTTATTCTAATCTAATTAGGGTTTTTAACCAATCTTGTGCATCCAATATGTGATTTTGTGTCATTTTGTGTCATTGGTTGAACATTTAGGTCATTTTCGTCTTCCCTAGGCTTATTCTAAACCAATTAAGGTTTTTTACCAATCTTGTGCATCCAATATGTGATTTTGTGTCATTTTGTGTCATTGGTTGAACATGTAGGTCATTTTCGTCCTCCCTAGGCTTATTCTAATCCAATTAGGGTTTTTAACCAATCTTGTGCATCCAATATGTGATTTTGTGTCATTTTGTGTCATTGGTTGAACATTTAGGTCATTTTCGTCCTCCCTAGGCTTATTCTAATCCAATTAGGGTTTTTAACAAATCTTATGCATCCACTATGGGATTTTGTGTCATTGGTTGCACATTTAGGTCATTTTCGTGCTCCCTAGGCTTATTCTAATCCAATTAGGGTTTTTAACCAATCTTGTGCATATAATAAGTGATTTTGTGTCATTGGTATTCCAATTAGGTCATTTTCGTCCTCGCTAGGCTGATACTAATCCAATTAGGGTTTTTAACCAATCTTGTGCATCCAATATGTGATTTTGTGTCATTGGTTGAACATTTAGGTCATTTTCGTCCTCCCTAGGCTTATTCTAATCCAATTAGGGTTTTTAACCAATCTTGTGCATCCAATATGTGATTTTGTGTCATTGGTTGAACATTTAGGTCATTTTCGTCCTCCCTAGGCTTATTCTAATCCAATTAGGGTTTTTAACCAATCTTGTGCATCCAATATGTGATTTTGTGTCATCGGTTGAATATTTAGGTCATTTTTGTCCTCCCTAGGCTTATTCTAATCCAATTAGGGTTTTTAACCAATCTTGTGCATCCAATATGTGATTTTGTGTCATTGGTTGAACATTTAGGTCATTTTCGTCCTCCCTAGGCTTATTCTAATCCAATTAGGGTTTTTAACCAATCTTGTGCATCCAATATGTGATTTTGTGTCATTGGTTGAACATTTAGGTCATTTTCGTCCTCCCTAGGCTTATTCTAATCCAATTAGGGTTTTTAACCAATCTTGTGCATCCAATATGTGATTTTGTGTCATTTTGTGTCATTGCTTGAACATTTAGGTCATTTTCGCCCTCCCTAAGCTTATTCTAATCCAATTAGGGTTTTTAACCAATCTTGTGCATCCAATATGTGATTTTGTGTCATTGGTTGAACATTTAGGTCATTTTCGTCCTCCCTAGGCTTATTCTAATCCAATTAGGGTTTTTAACCAATCTTGTGCATCCAATATGTGATTTTGTGTCATCAGTTGAACATTTTGGTCATTTTCGTCCTCCCTAGGCTTATTCTAATCCAATTAGGGTTTTTAACCAATCTTGTGCATCCAATATGTGATTTTGTGTCATTTTGTGTCATCGGTTGAACATTTAGGTCATTTTTCGTCCTCCCTAGGCTTATTCTAATCCAATTAGGGTTTTTAACCAATCTTGTGCATCTAATATGTGATTTTGTGTCATTTTGTGTCATCGGTTGAACATGTTGGTCATTTTCGTCCTCCCTAGGCTTATTCTAATCCAATTAGGGTTTTTAACCAATCTTGTGCATCCAATATGTGATTTTGTGTCATTGGTTGAACATTTAGGTCATTTTCGTCCTCCCTAGGCTTATTCTAATCCAATTAGGGTTTTTAACCAATCTTGTGCATCCAATATGTGATTTTGTGTCATTTTGTGTCATTGGTTGAACATTTAGGTCATTTTCGTCCTCCCTAGGCTTATTCTAATCCAATTAGGGTTTTTAATCAATCTTGTCTATCCAATATGTAATTTTGTGTAATTTTGTGTCATCGGTTGAACATTTAGGTCATTTTCGTCCTCCCTAGGCTTATTCTAATCCAATTAAGGTTTTTAACCAATCTTGTGCATCCAATATGTGATTTTATGTATTTTGTGTCATTGGTTGAACATATAGGTCATTTTCGTCCTCCATAGGCTTATTCTAATCCAATTAGGGTTTTTAACCAATCTTGTGCATCCAATATGTGATTTTTTGTCATTTTGTGTCATTGGTTGAACATTTAGGTCATTTTCGTCCTCCCTAGGCTTATTCTAATCCAATTAGGGTTTTTAACCAATCTTGTGCAACCAATATGTGATTTTGTGTCATTGGTTGAACATTTAGGTCATTTTCGTCCTCCCTAGGCTTATTCTAATCCAATTTGGGGTTTTAACCAATCTTGTGCATCCAATATGTGATTTTGTGTCATTGGTTGAACATTTAGGTCATTTTCGTCCTCCCTAGGCTTATTCTAATCCAATTAGGGTTTTTAACCAATCTTGTGCATCCAATATGTGATTTTGTGTCATTGGTTGAACATTTAGGTCATTTTCGTCCTCCCTAGGCTTATTCTCATCCAATTAGGGTTTTTAACCATTCTTGTGCATCCAATATGTGATTTTGTGTCATTTTGTGTCATTGGTTGAACATTTAGGTCATTTTCGTCCTCCCTAGGCTTATTCTAATCCAATTAGGGTTTTTAACCAATCTTGTGCATCCAATATGTGATTTTGTGTCATTGGTTGAACATTTAGGTCATTTTCGTCCACCCTAGGTTTATTCTAATCAAATTAGGGTTTTTAACCAATCTTGTGCATCCAATATGTGATTTTGTGTAATTTTGTGTCATTGGTTGAACATTTAGGTCATTTTCGTCCTCCCTAGGCTTATTCTAATCCAATTAGGGTTTTTAACCAATCTTGTGCATTCAATATGTGATTTTGTGTCATTGGTTGAACATTTAGGTCATTTTCGTCCTCCCTAGGCTTATTCTAATCCAATTAGGGTTTTTAACCAATCTTGTGCAACCAATATGTGATTTTGTGTCATTGGTTGAACATTTAGGTCATTTTCGTCCTCCCTAGGCTTATTCTAATCCAATTAGGGTTTTTAACCAATCTTGTGCATCCAATATGTGATTTTGTGTCATTTTGTGTCATTGGTTGAACATTTAGGTCATTCGTCCTCCCTAGGCTCTTTTTAATCCAATTAGGGTTTTTAACCAATCTTGTGCATACAATATGTGATTTTGTGTCATTGGTTGAACATTTAGGTCATTTTCGTCCTCCCTAGGCTTATTCTAATCCAATTAGGGTTTTTAACCAATCTTGTGCATCCAATATGTGATTTTCTGTCATTGGTTAAACATTTAGGTCATTTTCGTCCTCCCTAGGCTTATTCTAATCCAATTAGGGTTTTTAACCAATCTTGTGCATCCAATATGTGATTTTGTGTCATTTTGTGTCATTGGTTGAACATTTAGGTCATTTTCGTCCTCCCTAGGCTTATTCTAATCCAATTAGGGTTTTTAACCAATCTTGTGCATCCAATATGTGATTTTGTGTCATTTTGTGTCATTGGTTGAACATTTAGGTCATTTTTGTCATCCATAGGCTTATTCTAATCCAATTAGGGTTTTTAACCAATCTTGTGCATCCAATATGTGATTTTGTGTCATTTTGTGTCATTGGTTGAACATTTAGGTCATTTTCGTCATCCATAGGCTTATTCTAATCCAATTAGAGTTTTTAACCAAACTTGTGCATCCAATATGTGATTTTGTGTCATTTTGTGTCATAGGTTGAACATTTAGGTCATTTTCGTCAGCCCTAGGCTTATTCTAATCCAATTAGGGTTTTTAACCAATCTTGTGCATCCAATAGGTCATTTTGTGTCATTGGTTGAATATTTAGGTCATTTTCGTCCTCCCTAGGCTTATTCTAATCCAATTAGGGTTTTTAACCAATCTTGTGCATCCAATATGTGATTTCGTGTCATTTTGTGTCATTGGTTGAACATTTAGGTCATTTTCGTCCTCCCTAGGCTTATTCTAATCCAATTAGGGTTTTTAACCAATCTTGTGCATCCAATATGTGATTTTGTGTCATTTTCTGTCATTGGTTGAACATTTAGGTAATTTTCGTCGTCCCTAGGCTTATTCTAATCCAATTAGGGTTTTTAACCAATCTTGTGCATCCAATATGTGATTTTGTGTCATTTTGTGTCATTGGTTGAACATTTAGGTCATTTTCGTCCTCCCTAGGCTTATTCTAATCAAAATTGGGTTTTCAACCAATATTGTGCATCCAATATGTGATTTTGTGTCATTGGTTGCACATTTAGGTCATTTTCGTCCTCCCTAGGCTTATTCTAATCCAATTAGGGTCTTTAACCAATCTTATGCATATAATAAGTGATTTTGTGTCATTGGTAATCCAATAAGTTCATTTTCGTCCTCGCTAGACTTATTCTAATCCAATTAGGGTTTTTAACCAATCTTGTGAATCCAATATGTGACTTTGTGTCATTGGTTGAACATTTAGGTCATTTTGGTGCTCCCTAGACTTATTCTAATCCAATTAGGGTTTTTAACCAATCTTGTGCATCCAATATGTGATTTTGTGTCATTTTGTGTCATTGGTTGAACATTTAGGTCATTTTCGTCCTCCCTAGGCTTATTCTAATCCAATTAGGGTTTTTAACCAATCTTGTGCATCCAATATGTGATTTTGTGTCATTATGTGTCATTGGTTGAACATTTAGGTCATTTTGGTCCTCCCTAGGCATATTCTAATCCAATTAGGGTTTTTAACCAATCTTGTGCATCCAATATGTGATTTTGTGTCATTTTGTGTCATTGGTTGAACATTTAGGTCATTTTCGTCCTCCCTAGGCTTATTCTAATCCAATTAGGGTTTTTAACCAATCTTGTGCATCCAATATGCGATTTTGTGTCATTGGTTGAACATTTAGGTCATTTTTGTCCTCCCTAGGCATATTCTAATCCAATTAGGGTTTTTAACCAATCTTGTGCATCCAATATGTGATTTTGTGTCATTTTTTGTCATTGGTTGAACATTTAGGTCATTTTCGTCCTCCCTAGGCTAATTCTAATCCAATTAGGATTTTTAACCAATCTTGTGCATGCAATATGTGATTTTGTGTCATTTTGTGTCATTGGTTGAACATTTAGGTCATTTTCGTCCTCCCTAGGCTTATTCTAATCCAATTAGGGTTTTTAACCAATCTTGTGCATCCAATATGTGATTTTGTGTCATTGGTTGAGAATTTAGGTCATTTTCGTCCTCCCTAGGCTTATTCTAATCCAATTAGGGTTTTTAACCAATCTTGTGCATCCAATATGTGATTTTGTGTCATTGGTTGAACATTTAGGTCATTTTCGTCCTCCCTAGGCTTATTCTAATCCAATTAGGGTTTTTAACTAATCTTGTGCATCCAATATGTGATTTTGTGTCATTTTGTGACATTTTGTGTCATTGGTTAAACATTTAGGTCATTTTCGTCCTCCCTAGGCTTATTCTAATCCAATTAGGGTTTTTATCCAATCTTGTGCATCCAATATGTGATTTTGTGTCATTGGTTGAACATTCAGGTTATTTTCGTCCTCCCTAGGCTTATTCGAATCCATTTAGGGTTTTTAACCAATCTTGTGCATCCAATATGTGATTTTGTGGCATTTTGTCATTGGTTGAACATTTAGGTCATTTTCGTCCTCCCTAGGCTTATTCTAATCCAATTAGGGTTTTTAACCAATCTTTTGCATCCAATATGTGATTTTGTGTCATTTTGTGTCATTGGTTGAACATTTAGGTCATTTTCGTCCTCCCTAGGCTTATTCTAATCCCATTAGGGTTTTTAACCAATCTTGTGCATCCAATATGCGATTTTGTGTCATTGGTTGAACATTTAGGTTATTTTCGTCATCCCTAGGCTTATTGTAATCCAATTAGGGTTTTTAACCAATCTTGTGCATCCAATATGTGATTTTGTGTCATTTTGTGTCATTGGTTGAACATTTAGGTCATTTTCGTCCTCCCTAGGCTTATTCTAATCCAATTAGGGTTTTTAACATATCTTGTGCATCCAATATGTGATTTTGTGTCATTGGTTGAACATTTAGGTCATTTTCGTCCTCCCTAGGCTTATTCTAATCCAATTAGGGTTTTTAACCAATCTTGTGCATCCAATATGTGATTTTGTGTCATTTTGTGTCCTTGGTTGAACATTTAGGTCATTTTCGTCCTCCCTAGGCTTATTCTAATCCAATTAGGGTTTTTATCCAATCTTGTGCATCCAATATGTGATTTTGTGTCATTTTGTGTCATTGGTTGAACATTTAGGTCATTTTCGTCATCCATAGGCTTATTCTAATCCAATTAGAGTTTTTAACCAAACTTGTGCATCCAATATGTGATTTGGTGTCATTTTGTGTCATAGGTTGAACATTTAGGTCATTTTCGTCCTCCCTAGGCTTATTCTAATCCAATTAGGGTTTTTAACCAATCTTGTGCATCCAATATGTGATTTTGTGTCATTTTGTGTCATTGGTTGAACATTTAGGTCATTTTCGTCCTCCCTGGGCTTATTCTAATCCAATTAGGGTTTTTAACCAATCTTGTGCATCCAATATGTGATTTTGTGTCATTTTGTGTCATTGGTTGAACATTTAGGTCATTTTCGTCCTCCCTAGGCTTATTCTAATCCAATTAGGTTTTTAACCAATCTTGTGCATCCAATATGTGATTTTGTGTCATTTTGTATCATTGGTTGAACATTTAGGTCATTTTCGTCCTCTCTAGGCTTATTGTAATCCAATTAGGGTTTTAACATACCTTGTGCATCCAATATGTGATTTTGTGTCATTGTGTATCATTGGTTGAACATTTAGGTCATTTTCGTCCTCCCTAGGCTTATTGTAATCCAATTAGGGTTTTTAACCAATCTTGTGCTTCCAATATTTGATTTTGTGTCATTTTGTGTCATTGGTTGAACATTTAGGTCATTTTTGTCCTCCCTAGGCTTATTCTAATCCAATTAGGGTTTTTAACCAATCTTGTGCATCCAATATGTGATTTCGTGTCATTTTGTGTCATTGGTTGAACATTTAGGTCATTTTCGTCCTCCCTAGGCTTATTCTAATCCAATTAGGGTTTTTAACCAATCTTGTGCATCCAATATGTGATTTTGTGTCATTTTGTGTCATTGGTTGAACATTTAGGTCATTTTCGTCCTACTATGCTTATTCTAATCCAATTAGGGTTTTTAACCAATCTTGTGCATCCAATATGTGATTTTGTATCATTTTGTGTCATCGGTTGAACATTTAGGTCATTTTCGTCCTCCCTAGACTTATTCTAATCCAATTAGGGTTTTTAAAAAATCTTGTGCATCCAATATGTGATTTTGTGTCATTTTGTGTCGTTGGTTGAACATATAGATCATTTTCGTCCTCCATAGGCTTATTCTAATCCAATTAGGGTTTTTAACCAATCTTGTGCACCAATATGTGATTTTGTGTCATTGGTTGAACATTTAGGTCATTTTCGCCCTCCCTAGGCTTATTCTAATCCAATTAGGGTTTTAAACCAATCTTGTGCATCCAATATGTGATTTTGTGTCATTGGTTGAATATTTAGGTCATTTTTGTCCTCCCTAGGCTTATTCTAATCTAGTTAGGGTTTTTAACCAATCTTGTGCATCATATATGTGATTTTGTGTCATTTTGTGTCATTTGTTGAACATTTAGGTCATTTTCGTCCTCCGTAGGCTTATTCTAATCCAATTAGGGTTTTTAACCAATCTTGTGCATCCAATATGTGATTTTTTGTCATTTTGTGTCATTGGTTGAACATTTAGGTCATTTTCGTCCTCCCTAGGCTTATTCTAATCCAATTAGGGTTTTTAACCAATCTTGTGCATCCAATATGTGATTTTGTGTCATTTTGTGTCATTGGTTGAACATTTAGGTCATTTTTGTCATCCATAGGCTTATTCTAATCCAATTAGGGTTTTTAACCAATCTTGTGCATCCAATATGTGATTTTGTGTCATTTTGTGTCATTGGTTGAACATTTAGGTCATTTTCGTCATCCATAGGCTTATTCTAATCCAATTAGAGTTTTTAACCAAACTTGTGCATCCAATATCTGATTTTGTGTCATTGGTTGCACATTTAGGTCATTTTCGTCCTCCCTCGGCTTATTCTAATCCAATTAGGGTTTTTAACCAATCTTGTGCATCCAATATGTGATTTCGTGTCATTTTGTGTCATTGGTTGAACATTTAGGTCATTTTCGTCCTCCCTAGGCTTATTCTAATCCAATTAGGGCTTTTAACCAATCTTGGGCATCCAATATGTGATTTTGTGTCATTGGTTGAACATTTAGGTCATTTTCGTTCTCCCTAGGCTTATTCTAATCCAATGAGGGTTTTTAACCAATCTTGTGCATCCAATATGTGATTTTGTGTCATTTTGTGTCATTGGTTGAACATTTAGGTCATTTTCGTCATCCCTAGGCTTATTCTAATCCAATTAGAGTTTTTAACCAAACTTGTGCATCCAATATGTGATTTTGTGTCATTGGTTGCACATTTAGGTCATTTTCGTCCTCCCTCGGCTTATTCTACTCCAATTAGGGTTTTTAACCAATCTTGTGCATCCAATATGTGATTTTGTGTCATTTTGTGTCATTGGTTGAATATTTAGGTCATTTTCGTCAGCCCTAGGCTTATTCTAATCCAATTAGGGTTTTTAACCAATCTTGTGCATCCAATATGTGATTTCGTGTCATTTTGTGTCATTGGTTGAACATTTAGGTCATTTTCGTCCTCCCTAGGCTTATTCTAATCCAATTAGGGCTTTTAACCAATCTTGGGCATCCAATATGTGATTTTGTGTCATTGGTTGAACATTTAGGTTATTTTCGTTCTCCCTAGGCGTATTCTAATCGAATTAGGGTTTTTAACCAATCTTGTGCATCCAATATGTGATTTTGTGTCATTTTGTGTCATTGGTTGAACATTTAGGTCATTTTCGTCATCCCTAGGCTTATTCTAATCCAATTAGAGTTTTTAACCAAACTTGTGCATCCAATATGTGATTTTGTGTCATTGGTTGCACATTTAGGTCATTTTCATCCTCCCTCGGCTTATTCTAATCCAATTAGGGTTTTTAACCAATCTTGTGCATCCAATATGTGATTTTTTGTCATTTTGTGTCATTGGTTGAACATTTAGGTCATTTTCATCCTCCCTAGGCTTATTCTAATCCAATTAGGGTTTTTAACCAATCTTGTGCATCCAATATGTGATTTTGTGTGATTTTGTGTCATCGGTTGAACATTTAGGTCATTTTCGTCCTCCCTAGGCTTATTCTAATCCAATTAGGGTTTTTAACCAATCTTGTGCATCCAATATGTGATTTCGTGTCATTTTGTGTCATTGGTTGAACATTTAGGTCATTTTCGTCCTCCCTAGGCTTATTCTAATCCAATTAGGGTTTTTAACCAATCTTGTGCATCCAATATGTGATTTTGTGTCATTGGTTGAACATTTGGGTCATTTTTGTCCTCCCTAGGCTTATTCTAATCCAATTAGGGTTTTTAACCAATCTTGTGCATCCAATATGTGATTTTGTGTCATTTTGTGTCATTGGTTGAACATTTAGGTCATTTTCGTCCTCCCTAGGCTTATTCTAATCCAATTAGGGTTTTTAACCAATCTTGTGCATCCAATATGTGATTTTGTGTCATTATGTGTCATTGGTTGAACATTTAGGTCATTTTGGTCCTCCCTAGGCATATTCTAATCCAATTAGGGTTTTTAACCAATCTTGTGCATCCAATATGTGATTTTGTGTCATTTTGTGTCATTGGTTGAACATTTAGGTCATTTTCGTCCTCCCTAGGCTTATTCTAATCCAATTAGGGTTTTTAACCAATCTTGTGCATCCAATATGCGATTTTGTGTCATTGGTTGAACATTTAGGTCATTTTTGTCCTCCCTAGGCATATTCTAATCCAATTAGGGTTTTTAACCAATCTTGTGCATCCAATATGTGATTTTGTGTCATTTTTTGTCATTGGTTGAACATTTAGGTCATTTTCGTCCTCCCTAGGCTAATTCTAATCCAATTAGGATTTTTAACCAATCTTGTGCATGCAATATGTGATTTTGTGTCATTTTGTGTCATTGGTTGAACATTTAGGTCATTTTCGTCCTCCCTAGGCTTATTCTAATCCAATTAGGGTTTTTAACCAATCTTGTGCATCCAATATGTGATTTTGTGTCATTGGTTGAGAATTTAGGTCATTTTCGTCCTCCCTAGGCTTATTCTAATCCAATTAGGGTTTTTAACCAATCTTGTGCATCCAATATGTGATTTTGTGTCATTGGTTGAACATTTAGGTCATTTTCGTCCTCCCTAGGCTTATTCTAATCCAATTAGGGTTTTTAACTAATCTTGTGCATCCAATATGTGATTTTGTGTCATTTTGTGACATTTTGTGTCATTGGTTAAACATTTAGGTCATTTTCGTCCTCCCTAGGCTTATTCTAATCCAATTAGGGTTTTTATCCAATCTTGTGCATCCAATATGTGATTTTGTGTCATTGGTTGAACATTCAGGTTATTTTCGTCCTCCCTAGGCTTATTCGAATCCATTTAGGGTTTTTAACCAATCTTGTGCATCCAATATGTGATTTTGTGGCATTTTGTCATTGGTTGAACATTTAGGTCATTTTCGTCCTCCCTAGGCTTATTCTAATCCAATTAGGGTTTTTAACCAATCTTTTGCATCCAATATGTGATTTTGTGTCATTTTGTGTCATTGGTTGAACATTTAGGTCATTTTCGTCCTCCCTAGGCTTATTCTAATCCCATTAGGGTTTTTAACCAATCTTGTGCATCCAATATGCGATTTTGTGTCATTGGTTGAACATTTAGGTTATTTTCGTCATCCCTAGGCTTATTGTAATCCAATTAGGGTTTTTAACCAATCTTGTGCATCCAATATGTGATTTTGTGTCATTTTGTGTCATTGGTTGAACATTTAGGTCATTTTCGTCCTCCCTAGGCTTATTCTAATCCAATTAGGGTTTTTAACCAATTTTGTGCATCCAATATGTGATTTTGTGTCATTGGTTGAACATTTAGGTCATTTTTGTCCTCCCTAGGCTTATTCTAATCCATCTAGGGTTTTTAACCAATCTTGTGCATATAATAAGTCATTTTGTATCATTGGTAATCCAATTAGGTCATTTTCGTCCTCGCTAGGCTTATTCTAATCCAATTAGGGTTTTTAACCAATCTTGTGCATCCAATATGTGATTTTGTGTCATTTTGTTTCATTGGTTGAACATTTAGGTCATTTTCATCCTCCCTAGGCTTATTTTAATCCAATTAGGGTTTTTAACCAATCTTGTGCATCCAATATGTGATTTTGTGTCATTGGTACATTTAGGTAATTTTTGTCCTCCCTAGGTTTATTCTAATCCAATTAGGGTTTTTAACCAATCTTGTGCATCCAATATGTGATTTTGTATCATTGGTTGAACATTTAGGTCATTTTTGTCCTCCCTAGGCTTATTCTAATCCA
>JBBPBQ010000008.1:1349375-1374192 GCA_037974755.1 Cicer yamashitae | reverse complement strand
TTGAACATTTAGGTCATTTTCGTCCTCCCTAGGCTTATTCTAATCCAATTAAGGTTTTTAACCAATCTTTTGCATCCAATATGTGGTTTTGTGTCATTGGTTGAACATTTAGGTCATTTTCGTCCTCCCTAGGCTTATTCAAATCCAATTAGGGTTTTTAACCAATCTAGTGCATCCAATATGTGATTTTGTGTCATTGGTTGCACATTTAGGTCATTTTCGTCCTCCCTAGGCTTATTCTAATCCAATTAGGGTTTTTAACCAATCTTGTGCATCCAATATGTGATTTTGTGTCATTTTGTGTCATTGGTTGAAACATTTAGGTTATTTTCGTCATCCCTAGGCTTATTCTAATCCAATTAGAGTTTTTAACCAAACTTGTGCATCCAATATGTGATTTTGTGTCATTTTGTGTCATTGGTTGAACATTTAGGTCATTTTCATCCTCCCTAGGCTTATTCTAATCCAATTAGGGTTTTTAACCAATCTTGTGCATCCAATATGTTATTTTGTGTCATTGGTTGAACATTTAAGTCATTTTCGTCCTCCCTAGGCTTATTCTAATCCAATTAGGGTTTTTAACCAATCTTGTGCATCCAAAATGTGATTTTGTGCCATTTTGTGTCATTGGTTGAACATTTAGGTAATTTTGGTCCTCCCTAGGCTTATTCTAATCCAATTAGGGTTTTTAACCAATCTTGTGCATCCAATAGGTGATTTTGTGTCATTTTGTGTCATTGGTTGAACATTAAGGTCATTTTCGTCCTCCCTAGGCTTATTCTAATCCAATTAGGGTTTTTAACCAATCTTGTGCATCCAATATGTGATTTTGTATCATTTTGTGTCATTGGTTGAACATTTAGGTCATTTTCGTCCTCCCTAGGCTTATTCTAACCAATTAGGGTTTTTAACCAATCTTGTGCATCCAATATGTGATTTTTTGTCATTGGTTGAACATTTAGGTCATTTTCGTCCTCCCTAGGCTTATTCTAATCCAATTAGGGTTTTTAACCAATCTTGTGCATCCAATCTAGGATTTTGTGTCATTGGTTGAACATTTAGGTCATTTTCGTCCTCCCTATGCTTATTCTAATCCAATTAGGGTTTTTAACCAATCTTGTGCATCCAATATGTGATTTTGTGTCATTTTGTGTCATTGGTTGAACATTTAGGTCATTTTCGTCCTCCCTAGGCTTATTCTAATCCAATTAGGGTTTTTAACCAATCTTGTGCATCGAATATGTGATTTTGTGTTATTTTGTGTCGTTGGTTGAACATTTAGGTCATTTTCGACCTCCCTAGGCTTATTCTAATCCAATTAGGGTTTTTAACCAAACTTGTGCACCCAATATGTCATTTTGTGTCATTGGTTGAACATTTAGGTTATTTTCGTCCTCCCTAGGCTTATTCTAATCCAATTAGAGTTTTTAACCAATCTTGTGCATCCAATATGTGATTTTGTGTCATTTTGTGTCATTGGTTGAACATTTAGGTCATTTTCGTCCTCCCTAGGCTTATTCTAATCCAATTAGGGTTTTGAACCAATCTTGTGCATCCAATATGTGATTTTATGTCATTGGTTGAACATTTAGGTCATTTTTGTCCTCCCTAAGCTTATTCTAATCCAATTAGGGTTTTTAACCAATCTTGTGCATCCAATATGTGATTTTGTGTCATTTTGTGTCATTGGTTGAACATTTAGGTCATTTTCGTCCTCCCTAGGCTTATTCTAATCCAATTAGGGTTTTTAACCAATCTTGTGCATCCAATATGTGATTTTGTGTCATTTTGTGTCATTGGTTGAACATTTAGGTCATTTTCGTCCTCCCTAGGCTTATTCTAATCCAATTAGGGTTTTTAACCAATCTTGTGCATCCAATATGTAATTTTGGGTCATTTTGTGTCATTGGTTGAACATTTAGGTCATTTTCGTCCTCCCTTGGCTTATTCCAATCCAATTAGGGTTTTTAACCTATCTTGTGCATCCAATATGTGATTTTGTGTCATTGGTTGAACATTTAGGTCATTTTCGTCCTCCCTAGGCTTATTCTAATCCAATTAGGGTTTTTAACCAATCTTGTGCATCCAATATGTGATTTTGTGTCATTGGTTGAACATTTAGGTCATTTTCGTCCTCCCTAGGCTTATTCTAATCCAATTAGGGTTTTTAACCAATCTTGTGCATCCAATATGTGATTTTGTCTCATTGCTTGAACATTTAGATCATTTTCGTCCTCCCTAGGCTTATTCTAATCCAATTAGGGTTTTTAACCAATCTTGTGCATCCAATATGTGATTTTGTGCATTTTGTGTCATTGGTTGAACATTTAGGTCATTTTCGTCCTCCCTAGGCTTATTCTAATCCAATTAGGGTTTTTAACCAATCTTGTGCATCCAATATGTGATTTTGTGTCATTGGTTGAACATTTAGGTCATTTTCGTCCTCCCTAGGCTTATTCTAATCCAATTAGGGTTTTTAACCAATCTTGTGCATCCAATATGTGATTTTCTGTCATTGGTTGAACATTTAGGTCATTTTCGTCCTCCCTAGGCATATTCTAATCCAATTAGGGTTTTTAACCAATCTTGTGCATCCAATATGTGATTTTGTGTCATTGGTTGAACATTTAGGTCATTTTCGTCCTCCCTAGGCTTATTCTAATCCAATTAGGGTTTTTAACCAATCTTGTGCATCCAATATGTGATTTTGTGTCATTGGTTGAACACTTAGGTCATTTTCGTCCTCCCTAGGCTTATTCTAATCCAATTAGGGTTTTAAACCAATCTTGTGCATCCAATATGTGATTTTGTTTCATTTTGTGTCGTTGGTTGAACATATAGATCATTTTCGTCCTCCATAGGCTTATTCTAATCCAATTAGGGTTTTTAACCAATCTTGTGCATCCAATATGTGATTTTCTGTCATTTTGTGTCATTGGTTGAACATTTAGGTCATTTTCGTCCTCCCTAGGCTTATTCTAATCCAATTAGGGTTTTTAACCAATCTTGTGCATCCAATATGTGATTTTGTGTCATTGGTTGAACATTTAGGTCATTTTCGTCCTCCCTTGGCTAATTCTAATCCAATTAGGGTTTTTAACCAATCTTGTGCATCCAATATGAGATTTTGTGTCATTTTGTGTCATTGGTTGAACATTTAGGTCATTTTCGTTCTCCCTAGGCTTATTCTAATCCAATTAGGGTTTTTAACCAATCTTGTGCATCCAATATGTGATTTTGTGTCATTTTGTGTCATTGGTTGAACATTTAGGTCATTTTCGTCCTCCCTAGGCTTATTCTAATCCAATTAGGGTTTTTAACCAATCTTGTGCATCCAATATGTGATTTTGTGTCATTATGTGTCATTGGTTGAACATTTAGGTCATTTTGGTCCTCCCTAGGCATATTCTAATCCAATTAGGGTTTTTAACCAATCTTGTGCATCCAATATGTGATTTTGTGTCATTTTGTGTCATTGGTTGAACATTTAGGTCATTTTCGTCCTCCCTAGGCTTATTCTAATCCAATTAGGGTTTTTAACCAATCTTGTGCATCCAATATGTGAATTTGGGTCATTGGTTCAACATTTAGGTCATTTTCGTCCTCCCTAGGCTTATTCTAATCCAATTAGGGTTTTTAACCAATCTTGTGCATCCAATATGTGATTTTGTGTCATTTTGTGTCATTGGTTGAACATTTAGGTCATTTTCGTCCTCCCTAAGCTTGTTCTAATCCAATTAGGGTTTTTAACCAATCTTGTGCATCCAATATGTGATTTTGTGTCATTTTGTGTCATTGGTTGAACATTAAGGTCATTTTCGTCCTCCCTAGGCTTATTCTAATCCAATTAGGGTTTTTAACCAATCTTGTGCATCCAATATGTGATTTTGTGTCATTGGTTGAACATTTAGGCCATTTTCGTCCTCCTTGGGCTTATTCTAATCCAATTAGGGTTTTTAACCAATCTTGTGCATCCAATATGTGATTTTGTGTCATTGGTTGAACATTTAGGTCATTTTCCCCTAGGCTTATTCTAATCCAATTAGGGTTTTAAACCAATCTTGTGCATCCAATATGTGATTTTGTGTCATTTTGTGTCATTGGTTGCACATTAAGGTCATTTTCGTCCTCCCTAGGCTTATTCTAATCCAATTAGGGTTTTTAACCAATCTTGAGCATCCAATATGTGATTTTGTGTCATTTTGTGTCATTGGTTGAACATTTAGGTCATTTTCGTCCTCCCTAGGCTTATTCTAATCAAATTAGGGTTTTTAAGCAATCTTGTGCATCCAATATGTTATTTTGTGTCATTGGTTGAACATTTTGTTCATTTTCGCCCACCCTAGGCTTATTCTAATCCAATTAGGGTTTTCAACAAATCTTGTGCATCCAATATGTGATTTTGTGTCATTGGTTGAAAATTTAGGTCATTTTCGTCCTCCCTACGCTTATTCTAATCCAATTAGGGTTTTTAACCAATCTTGTGCATCCAATATGTGATTTTGTGTCATTTTGTGTCATTGGTTGAACATTTAGGTCATTTTCGTCCTCCCTAGGCTTATTCTAATCCAATTAGGGTTTTTAACCAATCTTGTGCATCCAATATGTGATTTTGTGTCATTATGTGTCATTGGTTGAACATTTAGGTCATTTTGGTCCTCCCTAGGCATATTCTAATCCAATTAGGGTTTTTAACCAATCTTGTGCATCCAATATGTGATTTTGTGTCATTTTGTGTCATTGGTTGAACATTTAGGTCATTTTCGTCCTCCCTAGGCTTATTCTAATCCAATTAGGGTTTTTAACCAATCTTGTGCATCCAATATGTGATTTTGTGTCATTGGTTGAACATTTAGGTCATTTTCGTCCTCCCTAGGCTTATTCTAATCCAATTAAGGTTTTTAACCAATCTTATATATCCAATATGTGATTTTGTGTAATTTTATGTCATTGGTTGAACATTTAGGTCATTTTCGTCCTCCATAGGCTTATTCTAATCCAATTAGGGTTTTTAACCAATCTTGTGCATCCAATATGTGATTTTGTGTCAATGGTTGAACATTTAGGTCATTTTCGTCCTCCCTAGGCTTATTCTAATCCAATTAGGGTTTTTAACCAATCTTGTGCATCCAATATGTGATTTTATGTCATTTTGTGTCATTGGTTGAACATTTAGGTCATTTTCGTCCTCCCTAGGCTTATTCTAATCCAATTAGCGTTTTTAACAAAACTTGTGCATCCAATATGTGATTGTGTCATTGGTTGAACATTTAGGTCATTTTCGTCCTCCCTAGGCTTATTCTAATCCAATTAGGGTTTTTAACCAATCTTGTGCATCCAATATGTGATTTTGTGTCATTTTGTGTCATTGGTTGAACATTTAGGTCATTTTCGTCCTCCCTAGGCTTATTCTAATCCAATTAGGGTTTTTAACCAATCTTGTGCATCCAATATGTGATTTTGTGTCATTTTGTGTCATTGGTTAAACATTGAGGTCATTTTCGTCCTCCCTAGGCTTATTCTAATCCAATTAGGGTTTTTAACCAATCTTGTGCTTCCAATATGTGATTTTGTGTCATTTTGTGTCATTGGTTGAACATTTAGGTCATTTTCGTCCTCCCTAGGCTTATTCTAATCCAATTAGGGTTTTTAACCAATCTTGTGCATCCAATATGTGATTTTGTGTCATTGGTTGAACATTTAGATCATTTTCGTCCTCCCTAGGCTTATTCTAATCCAATTAGGGTTTTTTAACCAATCTTGTGCATCCAATATGTGATTTTGTGTCATTGATTAAACATTTAGGTCATTTTCGTCCCCCTTAGGCTTATTCTAACCCAATTAGGGTTTTTAACCAATCTTGTGCATCCAATATGTGATTTTGTGTCATTTTGTGTCATTGGTTGAACATTTAGGTCATTTTCGTCCTCCCTAGGCTTATTCTAATCCAATTAGGGTTTTTAACCAATCTTGTGTATCCAATATGTGATTTTGTGTCACTTTGTGTCATTGGATGAACATTTAGGTCATTTTCGTCCTCCATAGGCTTATTCTAAAACAATTAGGGTTTTTAACCAATCTTGTGCATCCAATATGTGATTTTGTGTCATTGGTTGAACATTTTGGTCATTTTCGTCCTCCCTAGGCTTATTCCAATCCAATTTGGGTTTTTAACTAATCTTGTGCATCCAATATGTGAGTTTGTGACATTGGTTGAACATTTTGGTCATTTTCGTCCTCCCTAGGCTTATTCTAATCCAATTAGGGTTTTTAACCAATCTTGTGCATCCAATATGTGATTTTGTGTCATTGGTTGAACATTTAGGTCATTTTCGTCCTCCCTAGGCTTATTCTAATCCAATTAGGGTTTTTAACCAATCTTGTGCATCCAATATGTGATTTTGTGTCATTGCTTGAACATTTAGTTCATTTTCGTTCTCCCTAGGCTTATTCTAATCCAATTAGGGTTTTTAACCAATCTTGTGCATCCAATATGTGATTTTGTGTCATTTTGTGTCATTGGTTGAACATTTAGGTCATTTTCGTCCTCCCTAGGCTTATTCTAATCCAATTAGGGTTTTTAACCAATCTTGTGCATCCAATATGTGATTTTGTGTCATTTTGTGTCATTGGTTGAACATTTGGGTCATTTTCGTCCTCCCTCGGCTTATTCTAATCCAATTAGGGTTTTTAACCAATCTTGTGCATCCAATATGTGATTTTGTGTCATTTTGTGTCATTGGTTGAACATTTAGGTCATTTTCGTCCTCCCTAGGCTTATTCTAATCCAATTAGGGTTTTTAACCAATCTTGGGTATCCAATATGTGATTTTGTTACATTGGTTGAACATTTAGGTCATTTTCGTCCTCCCTAGGCTTATTCAAATCCAATTACGGTTTTTAACCAATCTTGTGCATCCAATATGTGATTTTGTGTCATTTTGTGTCATTGGTTGAACATTTAGGTCAATTTCGTCCTCCCTAGGCTTATTCTAATCCAATTAGGGTTTTTAACCAATCTTGTGCATCCAATATGTGATTTTGTGTCATTTTGTGTCATTGGTTGAACATTTAGGTCATTTACATCCTCCCTAGGCTTATTCTAATCCAATTAGGGTTTTTAACCAATCTTGTGCATCCAATATGTGATTTTGTGTCATTTTGTGTCATTGGTTGAACATTTAGGTCATTTTCGTCCTCCCTAGGCTTATTCTAATCCAATTAGGGTTTTTAACCAATCTTGTGCATATGATAAGTGATTTTATGTCATTGGTAATCCAATTAGGTCATTTTCGTCCTCCCTAGGCTTATTACAATCCAATTAGGGTTTTTAACCAATCTTGTGCATCCAATATGTGATTTTGTGTCATTTTGTGTCATTGGTTGAACATTTAGGTCATTTTCGTCCTCCCTAGGCTTATTCTAATCCAATTAGGGTTTTTAACCAACCTAGTGCATCCAATATGTGATTTTGTGTCATTTTCTGTCATTGGTTGAACATTTAGGTCATTTTCGTCCTCCCTAGGCTTATTCTAATCCAATTAGGGTTTTTAACCAATCTTGTGCATCCAATATGTGATTTTGTGTCATTTTGTGTCATTGGTTGAACATTTAGGTCATTTTCGTCCTCCTTAAGCTTATTCTAATCCAATTAGGGTTTTTAACCAATCTTGTGCATCCAATATGTGATTTTCTGTCATTTTGTGTCATTGGTTGAACATTTAGGTCATTTTCGTCCTCCCTAGGCTTATTCTAATCCAATTAGGGTTTTTAACCAATCTTGTGCATCCAATATATGATTTTGTGTCATTGGTTGAACATTTAGGTCATTTTCGTTCTCCCTAGGCTTATTCTAATCCAATTAGGGTTTTTAACCAATCTTGTGCATCCAATATGTGATTTTGTGTCATTTTGTGTCATTGGTTGAACATTTAGGTCATTTTCGTCCTCCCTAGGCATATTCTAATCCAATTAGGGTTTGTAACCAATCTTGTGCATCTAATATGTGATTTTGTGTCATTGGTTGAACATTTAGGTCTTCTTCGTCCTCCCTAGGCTTATTCTAATCCAATTAGGGTTTTTAACCAATCTTGTGCATCCAATATGTGATTTTGTGTCATTTTGTGTCATTGGTTGAACATTTAGGTCATTTTCGTCCTCCCTAGGCTTATTCTAATCCAATTAGGGTTTTTAACCAATCTTGTGCATCCAATATGTGATTTTGTGTCATTTTGTGTCATTGGTTGAACATTTAGATCATTTTCGTTCTCCCTAGGCTTATTCTAATCCAATTAGGGTTTTTAACCAATCTTGTGCATCCAATATGTCATTTTGTGTCATTGGTTGAACATTTAGGTCATTTTCGTCCTCCCTAGGCTTATTCTAATCCAATTAGGGTTTTTAACCAATCTTGTGTATCCAATATGTGATTTTGTGTCATTTTGTGTCATTGGTTGAACATTTAGGTGATTTTCGTCCTCCCTAGGCTTATTCTAATCCAATTAGGGTTTTTAACCAATCTTGTGCATCCAATATGTGATTTTGTGTCATTTTGTGTCATTGGTTGAACATTTAGGTCATTTTCGTCCTCCGTAGGCTTATTCTAATCCAATTAGGGTTTTTAACCAATCTTGTGCATCCAATATGTGATTTTGTGTCATTTTGTGTCATTGGTTGAACATTTAGGTCATTTTCGTCCTCCCTAGGCTTATTCTAATCCAATTAGGGTTTTTAACCAATCTTGTGCATCTAATATGTGATTTTTGTCATTTTGTGTCATCGGTTGAACATTTTGGTCATTTTCGTCCTCCCTAGGCTTATTCTAATCCAATTAGGGTTTTTAACCAATCTTGTGCATCCAATATGTGATTTTGTGTCATTGGTTGAACATTTAAGTCATTTTCGTCCTCCCTAAGCTTATTCTAATACAATTACGGTTTTTAACCAATCTTGTGCAACCAATATGTGATTTTGTGTCATTGGTTGAACATTTAGGTCATTTTCGTCCTCCCTTGGCTTATTCTAATCTAATTAGGGTTTTTAACCAATCTTGTGCATCCAATATGTGATTTTGTGTCATCAGTTGAACATTTTGGTCATTTTTCGTCCTCCCTAGGCTTATTCTAATCCAATTAGGGTTTTTAACCAATCTTGTGCATCCAATATGTGATTTTGTGTCATTGGTTGAACATTTAGGTCATTTTCGTCCTCCCTAGGCTTATTCTAATCCAATTAGCGTTTTTAACCAATCTCGTGCATCCAATATGTGATTTTGTGTCATTTTGTGTCATTGGTTGATCATTTAGGTCATTTTCATCCTCCCTTGGCTTATTCTAATCCAATTAGGGTTTTTAACCAATCTTGTGCATCCAATATGTGATTTTGTGTCATTTTGTGTCATTGGTTGAACATATAGGTCATTTTCGTCCTCCCTAGGCTTATTCTAATCCAATTAGGGTTTTTAACCAATCTTGTGCATCCAATATGTGATTTTGTGTCATTGGTTAAACATTTAGGTCATTTTTGTCCTCCCTATTCTTATTCTAATCGAATTAGGGTTTTTACCCAATCATGTGCATCCAATATGTGATTTTGTGTCATTTTGTGTCATTGGTTGAACATTTAGGTCATTTTCGTCCTCCCTTGGCTTATTCTAATCCAATTAAGGTTCTTAACCAATCTTGTGCATCCAATATGTGATTTTGTGTCATTGGTTAAACATTAAGGTCATTTTTGTCCTCCCTATTCTTATTCTAATCCAATTAGGGTTTTTACCCAATCATGTGCATCCAATATGTGATTTTGTGTCATTTTGTGTCATTGGTTGAACATTTAGGTCATTTTCGTCCTCCCTTGGCTTATTCTAATCCAATTAAGGTTCTTAACCAATCTTGTGCATCCAATGTGTGATTTTGTGTCATTTTGTGTCATTGGTTGAACATTTAGGTCATTTTCGTCCTCCCTAGGTTCTTTTCAATCCAATTAGGGTTTTTAACCAATCTTGTGCATCCAATATGTGATTTTGTGTCATTGGTTGAACATTTAGGTCATTTTCGTCCTCTGTGGGATTATTCTAATCCAATTAGGGTTTTTAACCAATCTTGTGCATCCAATATGTGATTTTGTGTCATTTTGTGTCATTGGTTGAACATTTAGGTCATTTTCGTCCTCCCTAGGCTTATTCTAATCCAATTAGGGTTTTTAACCAATCTTGTGCATCCAACATGTGATTTTGTGTCATTGGTTGAACATTTAGGTCATTTACGTCCTCCCTAGCCTTATTCTAATCTAATTAGGGTTTTTAACCAATCATGTGCATCCAATATGTGATTTTGTGTCATTTTGTGTCATTGGTTGAACATTTAGGTCTTTTTCGTCCTCCCTAGGATCTTTTTAATCCAATTAGGGTTTTTAACCAATCTTGTGCATCAAATATGTGATTTTGTGTCATTGGTTGAACATTTAGGTCATTTTCGTCCTCGCTAGGCTTTTTCTAATCCAATTAGGGTTTTTAACCAATCTTGTGCATCCAATATGTGATTTTGTGTCATTGGTTGAACATTTAGGTCATTTTCGTCCTCCCTAGGCTTATCCTAATCCAATTAAGGTTTTTAACCAATCTTGTGCATCCAATATGTGATTTTGTGTCATTGGTTGAACATATAGGTCATCTTCGTCCTCCCTAGGCTTATTCTAATCCAATTAGGGTTTTTAACCAATCTTGTGCATCCAATATGTGATTTTGTGTCATTTTGTGTCATTGGTTGAACATTTAGGTCATTTTCGTCCTCCCTAGGCTTATTCTAATCCAATTAGGGTTTTTAACCAATCTTGTGCATCCAATATGTGGTTTTGTGTCATTGGTTGAATATTTAGGTCATTTTCGTCCTCCCTAGACTTATTCTAATCCAATTAGGGTTTTTAACCAATCTTGTGCATCCAATATGTGATTTTGTGTCATTTTGTGTCATTGGTTGAACATTTAGGTCATTTTCGTCATCCCTAGGCTTATTCTAATCCAATTAGAGTTTTTAACCAAACTTGTGCATCCAATATGTGATTTTGTGTCATTGGTTGCACATTTAGGTCATTTTCATCCTCCCTCGGCTTATTCTAATCCAATTAGGGTTTTTAACCAATCTTGTGCATCCAATATGTGATTTCGTGTCATTTTGTGTCATTGGTTGAACATTTAGGTCATTTTCGTCCTCCCTAGGCTTATTCTAATCCAATTAGGGTTTTTAACCAATCTTGTGCATCCAATATGTGATTTTGTGTCATTTTGTGACATTTTGTGTCATTTTGTGACATTTTGTGTCATCGGTTGAACATTTAGGTCATTTTCGTCCTCCCTAGGCTTATTCTAATCCAATTAGGGTTTTTAACCAATCTTGTGCATCCAATATGTGATTTTGTGTCATTGGTTGAACATTTTGGTCATTTTCGTCCTCCCTAGGTTTATTCTAATCCAATTAGGGTTTTTAACCAATCTTGGGCATGCAAAATGTGATTTTGTGTCATTGGTTGAACATTTTGGTCATTTTCGTCCTCCCTAGGCTTATTCTAATCCAATTAGGGTTTTTAACCAATCTTGTGCATCCAATATGTGATTTCGTGTCATTTTGTGTCATTGGTTGAACATTTAGGTCATTTTCGTCCTCCCTAGGCTTAATCTAATCCAATTAAGGTTTTTAACCAATCTTGTGCATCCAATATGTGATTTTGTGTCATTTGTTGAACATTTAGGTCATTTTCGTCCTCCCTAGGCTTATTCTAATCCAATTAGGGTTTTTAACCAATCTTGTGCATCCAATATGTGATTTTGTGTCGTTGGTTGAACATTTAGGTCATTTTCGTCCTCCCTAGGCTTATTCTAATCCAATTAGGGTTTTTAACCAATCTTGTGCATCCAATATGTGATTTTGTATCATTTTGTGTCATCGGTTGAACATTTAGGTCATTTTCGTCCTCCCTAGGCTTATTCTAATCCAATTAGGGTTTTTAACCAATCTAGTGCATCCAATATGTGATTTTGTGTCATTGGTTGAACATTTAGGTCATTTTCGTCCTCCCTAGGCTTATTCTAATCCAATTAGGGTTTTTAACCAATCTTGTGCATCCAATATGTGATTTTTTGTCATTGGTTGAATATTTAGGTCATTTTTGTTCTCCCTAGGCTTATTCTAATCCAATTAGGGTTTTTAACCAATCTTGTGCATCCAATATGTGATTTTGTGTCATTTTGTGTCATTGGTTGAACATTTAGGTCATTTTCGTCCTCCCTAGGCTTATTCTAATCCAATTAGGGTTTTTAACCAATCTTGTGCATCCAATATGTGATTTTGTGTCATTGGTTGAACATTTAGGTCTTTTTTGTCCTCCCTAGGCTTATTCTAATCCAATTAGGGTTTTTAACCAATCTTGTGCATCCAATATGTGATTTTGTGTCATTGGTTGAACATTTATGTCATTTTCGTCCTCCCTAGGCTTATTCTAATCCAATTAGGGTTTTTAACCAATCTTGTGCAACCAATATGTGATTTTGTGTCATTAGTTGAACATTTAGGTCATTTTCGTCCTCCCTAGGCTTATTCTGATCCAATTAGGGTTTTTAACCAATCTTGTGCATCTAATATGTGACTTTGTGTCATTTTGTGTCATTGGTTGAACATTTAGGTCAGTTTCGTCCTCCCTAGGCTTATTCTAATCCAATTAGGGTTTTTAACCAATCTTGTGCATCCAATATGTGATTTTGTGTCATTGGTTGAACATTTAGGTCATTTTCGTCCTCCCTAGGCTTATTCTAATCCAATTAGGGTTTTTAACCAATCTTGTGCAACCAATATGTGATTTTGTGTCATTGGTTGAACATTTAAGTCATTTTCGTCCTCCCTAGGCTTATTCTAATCCAATTAGGGTATTTAACCAATCTTGTGCATCCAATATGTGATTTTGTGTCATTTTGTGACATTTTGTGTCATCGGTTGAACATTTAGGTCATTTTCGTCCTTCCTAGGCTTATTCTAATCCAATTAGGGTTTTTAACCAATCTTGTGCATCCAATATATGATTTTGTGTCATTAGTTGAACATTTAGGTCATTTTCGTTCTCCCTAGGCTTATTCTAATCCAATTAGGGTTTTTAACCAATCTTGTGCATCCAATATGTGATTTTGTGTCATTTTGTGTCATTGGTTGAACATTTAGGTCATTTTCGTCCTCCCTAGGCTTATTCTAATCCAATTAGGGTTTTTAACCAATCTTGTGCAACCAATATGTGATTTTGTGTCATTGGTTGAACATTTAAGTCATTTTCGTCCTCCCTAGGCTTATTCTAATCCAATTAGGGTATTTAACCAATCTTGTGCATCCAATATGTGATTTTGTGTCATTTTGTGACATTTTGTGTCATCGGTTGAACATTTAGGTCATTTTCGTCCTTTCTAGGCTTATTCTAATCCAATTAGGGTTTTTAACCAATCTTGTGCATCCAATATATGATTTTGTGTCATTGGTTGAACATTTAGGTCATTTTCGTTCTCCCTAGGCTTATTCTAATCCAATTAGGGTTTTTAACCAATCTTGTGCATCCAATATGTGATTTTGTGTCATTTTGTGTCATTGGTTGAACATTTAGGTCATTTTCGTCCTCCGTAGGCTTATTCTTATCCAATTAGGGTTTTTAACCAATCTTGTGCATCCAATATGTGATTTTGTGTCATTTTGTGTCATTGGTTGAACATTTAGGTCATTTTCGTCCTCCCTAGGCTTATTCCAATCCAATTAGAGTTTTTAACCAATCCTGTGCATCCAATATGTGATTTTGTGTCATTTTGTGTCATTGGTTGAACATTTAGGTCATTTTCGTCCTCCCTAGGCTTATTCTAATCCAATTAGGGTTTTTAACCAATCTTGTGCATCCAATATGTGATTTTGTGTCATTTTGTGTCATTGGTTGAACATTTAGGTCATTTTCGTCCTCCCTAGGCTTATTCTAATCCAATTAGGGTTTTTAACCAATCTTGTGCATCCAATATGTGATTTTTTGTCATTGGGTGACCATTTAGGTCATTTTCGTCCTCCCTAGGCTTATTCTAATCCAATTAGGGTTTTTAACCAATCTTGTGCATTCAATATGTGATTTTGTGTCATTTTGTGTCATTGGGTGAACATTTAGGTCATTTTCGTCTTCCCTAGGCTTATTCTAATCCAATTAGGGTTTTTAACCAATCTTGTGCATCCAATATGTGATTTTGTGTAATTTTGTGTCATTGATTGAATATTTAGGTCATTTTCGTCCTCCCTAGGCTTATTTTAATCCAATTAGGGTTTTTAACCAATCTTGTGCATCCAATATGTGATTTTGTGTCATTTTGTGTCATTGGTTGAACATTTAGGTCATTTTCGTCCTCCCTAGGCTTATTCTAATCCAATTAGGGTTTTTAACCAATCTTGTGCATCCAATATGTGATTTTGTGTCATTGGTTGAACATTTAGGTCATTTTCGTCCTCCCTAGGCTTATTCTAATCCAATTAAGGTTTTTAACCAATCTTATATATCCAATATGTGATTTTGTGTAATTTTATGTCATTGGTTGAACATTTAGGTCATTTTCGTCCTCCATAGGCTTATTCTAATCCAATTAGGGTTTTTAACCAATCTTGTGCATCCAATATGTGATTTTGTGTCAATGGTTGAACATTTAGGTCATTTTCGTCCTCCCTAGGCTTATTCTAATCCAATTAGGGTTTTTAACACATCTTGTGCATCCAATATGTGATTTTGTGTCATTTTGTGTCATTGGTTGAACATTTAGGTCATTTTCGTCCTCCCTAGGCTTATTCTAATCCAATTAGGGTTTTTAACCAATCTTGTGCATCCAATATGTGATTTTGTGTCATTTTATGTCATTGGTATAACATTTAGGTCATTATCGTCCTCCCTAGGCCTATTCTAATCCAATTAGGGTTTTTAACCAATCTTGTGCATCCAATATGTGATTTTGTGTCATTTTGTGTCATTGGTTGAACATTTAGGTCATTTTCGTCCTCCCTAGGCTTATTCTAATCCAATTAGGGTTTTTAACCATCCTTGTGCATCCAATATGTGATTTTGTGTCATTTTGTGTCATTGGTTGAACATTTAGGTCATTTTCGTCCTCCCTAGGCTTATTCTAATCCAATTAGGGTTTTTAACCAATCTTGTGCATCCAATATGTGATTTTGTGTCATTGGTTGAACATTTAGGTCATTTTCGTCCTCCCTAGGCTTATTCTAATCCAATGAGGGTTTTTAACCAATCTTGTGCATCCAATATGTGATTTTGTGTCATTGGTTGAACATTTAGGTCATTTTCGTCCTCCCTAGGCTTATTCTAATCCAATTAGGGTTTTTAACCAATCTTGTGCATCCAATATGTGATTTTGTGTCATTGGTTGAACATTTAGGTCATTTTCGTCCTCCCTAGGCTTATTCTAATCCAATTAGGGTTTTTAACCAATCTTGTGCATCCAATATGTGATTTTGTCTCATTGCTTGAACATTTAGATCATTTTCGTCCTCCCTAGGCTTATTCTAATCCAATTAGGGTTTTTAACCAATCTTGTGCATCCAATATGTGATTTTGTGCATTTTGTGTCATTGGTTGAACATTTAGGTCATTTTCGTCCTCCCTAGGCTTATTCTAATCCAATTAGGGTTTTTAACCAATCTTGTGCATCCAATATGTGATTTTGTGTCATTGGTTGAACATTTAGGTCATTTTCGTCCTCCCTAGGCTTATTCTAATCCAATTAGGGTTTTAACCAATCTTGTGCATCCAATATGTGATTTTGTGTCATTTTGTGTCATTGGTTGAACATTTAGGTAATTTTCGTCCTTCCTAGGCTTATTCTAATCCAATTAGGGTTTTTAACCAATCTTGTGCATCCAATATGTGATTTTGTGTCATTGGTTGAACATTTAGGTCATTTTCGTCCTCCCTAGGCTTATTCTAATCCAATTAGGGTTTTTAACCATTCTTGTGCATCCAATATGTGATTTTGTGTCATTTTGTGTCATCGGTTGAACATTTAGGTCATTTTCGTCCTCCCTAGGCTTATTCTAATCCAATTAGGGTTTTTAACCAATCTTGTGCATCCAATATGTGATTTTGTGTCATTTTGTGTCATTGGTTGAACATTTAGGTCATTTTCGTCCTCCCTAGGCTTATTCTAATCCAATTAGGGTTTTTAACCAATCTTGTGCATCCAATATGTGATTTTGGGTCATTGGTTCAACATTTAGGTCATTTTCGTCCTACCTAGGCTTATTCTAATCCAATTAGGGTTTTTAACCAATCTTGTGCAACCAATATGTGATTTTGTGTCATTTTGTGTCATTGGTTGAACATTTAGGTCATTTTCGTCCTCCCTAGGCTTATTCTAATCCAATTAGGGTTTTTAACCAATCTTGTGCATCCAATATGTGATTTTGTGTCATTTTGTGTCATTGGTTGAATATTAAGTTCATTTTCGTCCTCGCTAGGCTTATTCTAATCCAATTAGGGTTTTTAACAAATCTTGTGGATATAATAAGTGATTTTGTGTCATTGGTAATCCAATTTGGTCATTTTCGTCCTCGCTAGGCTTATTCTAATCCAATTAGGGTTTTTAACCAATCTTGTGCATCCAATATGTGATTTTGTGTCATTTTGTGTCATTGGTTGAACATTTAGGTCATTTTCGTCCTCCCTAGGCTTATTCTAATCCAATTAGGGTTTTTAACCAATCTTGTGCATCCAATATGTGATTTTGTGTCATTTTGTGTCATTGGTTGAACATTTAGGTCATTTTCGTCCTCCCTAGGCATATTCTAATCCAATTAAGGTTTTTAACGAATCTTGTGCATCCAATATGTGATTTTGTGTCATTTTGTGTCATTGGTTGAAGATTTAGGTCATTTTCGTCCACCCTAGGCTTATTCTAATCCAATTAGGGTTTTTAACCAATCTTGTGCATCCAATATGTGATTTTGTATCATTTTGTGTCATTGGTTGAACATTTAGGTCATTTTCGTCCTCCCTAGGCTTATTCTAATCCAATTAGGGTTTTTAACCAATCTTGGGCATCCAATATGTGATTTTGTGTCATTGGTTGAACATTTAGGTCATTTTCGTTCTCCCTAGGCTTATTCTAATCCAATTAGGGTTTTTAACCAATCTTGTGCATCCAATATGTGATTTTGTGTCATTTTGTGTCATTGGTTGAACATTTAGGTAATTTTCGTCCTCCCTAGGCTTATTCTAATCCAATTAGGGTTTTTAACCAATCTTGTGCATCCAATAAGTGATTTTGTGTCATTTTGTGTCATTGGTTCAACATTTTTGTCATTTTCGTCCTCCCTAGGCTTATTCTAATCCAATTAGGGTTTTTAACCAATCTTGTGCATCCAATATGTGATTTTGTGTCATTTTGTGTCATTGGTTGAACATTTAGGTCATTTTCGTCCTCCCTAGGCTTATTCTAATCCAATTAGGGTTTTTAACCAATCTTGTGCATCCAATATGTGATTTTGTGTCATTGGTTGAACATTTAGGTCATTTTCGTCCTCCATAGGCTTATTCAAATCCAATTAGGGTTTTTAACCAATCTTGTGCATCCAATATGTGATATTGTGTCATTGGTTGAACATTTAGGTCATTTTCGTCCTCCCTAGGCTTATTCTAATCCAATTAGGGTTTTTAACCAATCTTGTGCATCCAATATGTGATATTGTGTCATTGGTTGAACATTTAGGTCATTTTCGTCCTCGCTAGGCTTATTCTAATCCAATTAGGGTTTTTAACCAATCTTGTGCATCCAATATGTGATTTTGTGTCATTTTGTGTCATTGGTTGAACATTTAGGTCATTTTCGTCCTCCCTAGGCTTATTCTAATCCAATTAGGGTTTTTAACCAATCTTGTGCATCCAATATGTGATTTTGTGTCATTGGTTGAACATTTAGGTCATTTTCGTCCTCCTTAAGCTTATTCTAATCCAATTAGGGTTTTTAACCAATCTTGTGCATCCAATATGTGATTTTCTGTCATTTTGTGTCATTGGTTGAACATTTAGGTCATTTTCGTCCTCCCTAGGCTTATTCTAATCCAATTAGGGTTTTTAACCAATCTTGTGGATCCAATATGTTATTTTGTGCATTTTGTGTCATTGGTTGAACATTTTGGTCATTTTCGTCCTCCCTAGGCTTATTCTAATCCAATTAGGTTTTTAAACAATCTTATGCATCCAATATGTTATTTTGTGTCATTTTGTGTCATTGGTTGAACATTTAGGTCATTTTCGTCCTCCCTAGGCTTATTCTAATCCAATTAGGTTTTTAACCAATCTTGTGCATCCAATATGTGATTTTGTGTCATTTTGTATCATTGGTTGAACATTTAGGTCATTTTCGTCCTCTCTAGGCTTATTGTAATCCAATTAGGGTTTTAACATACCTTGTGCATCCAATATGTGATTTTGTGTCATTGTGTATCATTGGTTGAACATTTAGGTCATTTTCGTCCTCCCTAGGCTTATTGTAATCCAATTAGGGTTTTTAACCAATCTTGTGCTTCCAATATTTGATTTTGTGTCATTTTGTGTCATTGGTTGAACATTTAGGTCATTTTTGTCCTCCCTAGGCTTATTCTAATCCAATTAGGGTTTTTAACCAATCTTGTGCATCCAATATGTGATTTCGTGTCATTTTGTGTCATTGGTTGAACATTTAGGTCATTTTCGTCCTCCCTAGGCTTATTCTAATCCAATTAGGGTTTTTAACCAATCTTGTGCATCCAATATGTGATTTTGTGTCATTTTGTGTCATTGGTTGAACATTTAGGTCATTTTCGTCATCCCTAGGCTTATTCTAATCCAATTAGAGTTTTTAACCAAACTTGTGCATCCAATATGTGATTTTGTGTCATTGGTTGCACATTTAGGTCATTTTCATCCTCCCTCGGCTTATTCTAATCCAATTAGGGTTTTTAACCAATCTTGTGCATCCAATATGTGATTTCGTGTCATTTTGTGTCATTGGTTGAACATTTAGGTCATTTTCGTCCTCCCTAGGCTTATTCTAATCCAATTAGGGTTTTTAACCAATCTTGTGCATCCAATATGTGATTTTGTGTCATTTTGTGACATTTTGTGTCATTTTGTGACATTTTGTGTCATCGGTTGAACATTTAGGTCATTTTCGTCCTCCCTAGGCTTATTCTAATCCAATTAGGGTTTTTAACCAATCTTGTGCATCCAATATGTGATTTTGTGTCATTGGTTGAACATTTTGGTCATTTTCGTCCTCCCTAGGTTTATTCTAATCCAATTAGGGTTTTTAACCAATCTTGGGCATGCAAAATGTGATTTTGTGTCATTGGTTGAACATTTTGGTCATTTTCGTCCTCCCTAGGCTTATTCTAATCCAATTAGGGTTTTTAACCAATCTTGTGCATCCAATATGTTATTTTGTGTCATTGGTTGAACATTTAAGTCATTTTCGTCCTCCCTAGGCTTATTCTAATCCAATTAGGGTTTTTAACCAATCTTGTGCATCCAAAATGTGATTTTGTGCCATTTTGTGTCATTGGTTGAACATTTAGGTAATTTAGGTCCTCCCTAGGCTTATTCTAATCCAATTAGGGTTTTTAACCAATCTTGTGCATCCAATAGGTGATTTTGTGTCATTTTGTGTCATTGGTTGAACATTAAGGTCATTTTCGTCCTCCCTAGGCTTATTCTAATCCAATTAGGGTTTTTAACCAATCTTGTGCATCCAATATGTGATTTTGTATCATTTTGTGTCATTGGTTGAACATTTAGGTCATTTTCGTCCTCCCTAGGCTTATTCTAACCAATTAGGGTTTTTAACCAATCTTGTGCATCCAATATGTGATTTTTTGTCATTGGTTGAACATTTAGGTCATTTTCGTCCTCCCTAGGCTTATTCTAATCCAATTAGGGTTTTTAACCAATCTTTTGCATCCAATATGTGGTTTTGTGTCATTGGTTGAACATTTAGGTCATTTTCGTCCTCCCTAGGCTTATTCAAATCCATTTAGGGTTTGTAACCAATCTAGTGCATCCAATATGTGATTTTGTGTCATTGGTTGCACATTTAGGTCATTTTCGTCCTCCCTAGGCTTATTCTAATCCAATTAGGGTTTTTAACCAATCTTGTGCATCCAATATGTGATTTTGTGTCATTTTGTGTTATTCGTTGAACATTTAGGTCATTTTCGTCATCCCTAGGCTTATTCTAATCCAATTAGGGTTTTTAACCAATCTTGTGCATCCAATATGTGATTTTGTGTCATTTTCTGTCATTGGTTGAACATTTAGGTCATTTTCGTCCTCCCTAGGCTTATTCTAATCCAATTAGGGTTTTTAACCAATCTTGTGCATCCAATATGTGATTTTGTGTCATTGGTTGAACATTTAGGTCATTTTCGTCCTCCCTAGGCTTATTCTAATCCAATTAGGGTTTTAACCAATCTTGTGCATCCAATATGTAATTTTGTGTCATTGGTTGAACATTTACGTCATTTTCGTCCTCCCTAGGCTTATTCTATTCCAATTAGGGTTTTTAACCAATCTTGTGCATCCAATATGTGATTTTGTGTCATTTTGTGTCATTGGTTGAACATTTAGGTCATTTTCGTCCTCCCTAGGCTTATTCTAATCCAATTAGGGTTTTTAACCAATCTTGTGCATCCAATATGTGATTTTGTGTCATTGGTTGAACATTTAGGTCATTTTCATCCTCCCTAGGCTTATTCTAATCATATTAGGGTTTTTAACCAATCTTGTGCATCCAATATGTGATTTTGTGTCATTTTGTGTCATTGGTTGAACATTTAGGTCATTTTCGTCCTCCCTAGGCTTATTCTAATCCAATTAGGGTTTTTAACCAATCTTGTGCATCCAATATGTGATTTTGTGTCATTTTGTGTCATTGGTTGAACATTTAGGTCATTTTCGTCCTCCCTAGGCTTATTCTAATCCAATTACGGTTTTTAACAAATCTTGTGCATCGAATATGTGATTTTGTGTAATTGGTTGACATTTAGGTCATTTTCGTCGTCCCTAGGCATATTCTAATCCAATAAGGGTTTTTAACCAATCTTGTGCATCCAATATGTGATTTTGTGTCATTGGTTGAACATTTAGGTCATTTTCGTCCTCCCTAGGTTTATTCTAATCCAATTAGGGTTTTTAACCAATCTTGTGCATCCAATATGTGATTTTGTGTCATTTTGTGTCATTGGTTGAACATTTAGGTCATTTTCGTCCTCCGTAGTCTTATTCTAATCCAATTAGGGTTTTTAACCAATCTTGTGCATCCAATATGTGATTTTGTGTCATTTTGTGTCATTGGTTGAACATTTAGGTCATTTTCGTCCTCCCTAGGCTTATTCTAATCCAATTAGGGTTTTTAACCAATCTTGTGCATCCAGTATGTGATTTTTTGTCATTTTGTGTCATTGGTTGAACATTTAGGTCATTTTCGTCCTCCCTAGGCTTATTCTAATCCAATTAGGGTTTTTAACCAATCTTGTGCATCCAATATGTGATTTTGTGTCATTGGTTGAACATTTAGGTCATTCTCGTCCTCCCTAGGCTTATTCTAATCCAATTAGGGTTTTAACCAATCTTATGCATCCAATATGTGATTTTGTGTCATTTTGTGTCATTGGTTGAACATTTAGGTCATTTTCGTCCTCCCTAGGCTTATTCTTTTCCAATAAGGGTTTTTAACCAATCTTGTGCATCCAATATGTGATTTTGTGTCATTTTGTGTCATTGGTTGAACATTTAGGTCATTTTCGTCCTCCCTAGGCTTATTCTAATCCAATTAGGGTTTTTAACCAATCTTGTGCATCCAATATGTGATTTTGTGTCATTTTGTGTCATTGGTTGAACATTTAGGTCATTTTCGTCCTCCCTAGGCTTATTCTAATCCAATTAGGGTTTTTAACCAATCTTGTGCATCCAATATGTGATTTTGTGTCATTTTGTGTCATTGGTTGAACATTTGGGTCATTTTCGTCCTCCCTCGGCTTATTCTAATCCAATTAGGGTTTTTAACCAATCTTGTGCATCCAATATGTGATTTTGTGTCATTTTGTGTCATTGGTTGAACATTTAGGTCATTTTCGTCCTCCCTAGGCTTATTCTAATCCAATTAGGGTTTTTAACCAATCTTGTGCAACCAATATGTGATTTTGTGTCATTGGTTGAACATTTAAGTCATTTTCGTCCTCCCTAGGCTTATTCTAATCCAATTAGGGTATTTAACCAATCTTGTGCATCCAATATGTGATTTTGTGTCATTTTGTGACATTTTGTGTCATCGGTTGAACATTTAGGTCATTTTCGTCCTTCCTAGGCTTATTCTAATCCAATTAGGGTTTTTAACCAATCTTGTGCATCCAATATATGATTTTGTGTCATTGGTTGAACATTTAGGTCATTTTCGTTCTCCCTAGGCTTATTCTAATCCAATTAGGGTTTTTAACCAATCTTGTGCATCCAATATGTGATTTTGTGTCATTTTGTGTCATTGGTTGAACATTTAGGTCATTTTCGTCCTCCCTAGGCATATTCTAATCCAATTAGGGTTTGTAACCAATCTTGTGCATCTAATATGTGATTTTGTGTCATTGGTTGAACATTTAGGTCTTCTTCGTCCTCCCTAGGCTTATTCTAATCCAATTAGGGTTTTTAACCAATCTTGTGCATCCAATATGTGATTTTGTGTCATTTTGTGTCATTGGTTGAACATTTAGGTCATTTTCGTCCTCCCTAGGCTTATTCTAATCCAATTAGGGTTTTTAACCAATCTTGTGCATCCAATATGTGATTTTGTGTCATTTTGTGTCATTGGTTGAACATTTTGTTCATTTTCGTTCTCCCTAGGCTTATTCTAATCCAATTAGGGTTTTTAACCAATCTTGTGCATCCAATATGTGATTTTGTGTCATTTTGTGTCATTGGTTGAACATTTAGGTCATTTTCGTCCTCCCTAGGCTTATTCTAATCCAATTAAGATTTTTAACCAATCTTGTGCATCCAATATGTGATTTTGTGTCATTGGTTGAACATTTAGGTCATTTTCGTCCTCCCTAGGCTGATTCAAATCCAATTAGGGTTTTTAACCAATCTTGTGCATCCAATATGTGATTTTGTGTCATTTTGTGTCATCGGTTGAACATTTAGGTCATTTTCGTCCTCCCTAAGCTTATTCTAATCCAATTAGGGTTTTTATCCAATCATGTGCATCCAATATGTGATTTTGTGTCATTGGTTGAACATTTAGGTCATTTTCGTTCTCCCTAGGCTTATTCTAATCCAATTAGGGTTTTTAACCAATCTTGTGCATCCAATATGTGATTTTGTGTCATTTTGTGTCATTGGTTGAACATTTAGGTCATTTTCGTCCTCCCTAGGCTTATTATAATCCAATTAGGGTTTTTAACCAATCTTGTGCATCCAATAGGTGATTTCGTGTCTTTTTGTGTCATTGGTTAAACATTTAGGTCATTTTCGTCCTCCCTAGGCTTATTCTAATCCAATTAAGGTTTTTAACCAATCTTGTGCATCCAATATGTGATTTTGTGTCATTGGTTGAACATTTAGGTCATTTTCGTTCTCCCTAGGCTTATTCTAATCCAATTAGGGTTTTTAACCAATCTTTTGCAACCAATATGTGATTTTGTGTCATTGGTTGAACATTTTGGTCATTTTCGTCCTCCCTAGGTTTATTCTAATCCAATTAGGGTTTTTAACCAATCTTGTGCATCCAAAATGTGATTTTGTGTCATTTTGTGTCATTGATTGAACATTTAGGTCATTTTCGTCCTCCCTAGGCTTATTCTAATCCAACTAGGGTTTTTAACCAATCTTGTGCATCCAATATGTGATTTTGTATCATTGGTTGAACATTTAGGTCATTTTCGTTCTCCCTAGGCTTCTTCTAATCCAATTAGGTTTTTAACTAATCTTGTGCATCCAATATGTGATTTTGTGTCATTTTGTGTCATTGGTTGAACATTTAGGTCATTTTCGTCCTCCCTAGGCTTATTCTAACCAATTAGGGTTTTTAACCAATCTTGTGCATCCAATATGTGATTTTTTGTCATTGGTTGAACATTTAGGTCATTTTCGTCCTCCCTAGGCTTATTCTAATCCAATTAAGGTTTTTAACCAATCTTTTGCATCCAATATGTGGTTTTGTGTCATTGGTTGAACATTTAGGTCATTTTCGTCCTCCCTAGGCTTATTCAAATCCAATTAGGGTTTTTAACGAATCTAGTGCATCCAATATGTGATTTTGTGTCATTGGTTGCACATTTAGGTCATTTTCGTCCTCCCTAGGCTTATTCTAATCCAATTAGGGTTTTTAACCAATCTTGTGCATCCAATATGTGATTTTTTGTCATTTTGTGTCATTGGTTGAACATTTAGGTCATTTTCATCCTCCCTAGGCTTATTCTAATCCAATTAGGGTTTTTATCCAATCTTGTGCATCCAATATGTGATTTTGTGTCATTTTGTGTCATTGGTTGAACATTTAGGTAATTTTCGTCCTCCCTAGGCTTATTCTAATCCAATTAGGGTTTTTAACCAATCTTGTGCATCCAATAGGTGATTTTGTGTCATTTTGTGTCAATGGTTGAACATTTAGGTCATTTTCGTCCTCCCTACGCTTATTCTAATCCAATTAGGGTTTTTATCCAATCTTGTGCATCCAATATGTGATTTTGTGTCATTGGTTGAACATTTAGGTCATTTTCGTTCT
>JBBPBQ010000008.1:1317613-1349365 GCA_037974755.1 Cicer yamashitae | reverse complement strand
GCATCCAATATGTGGTTTTGTGTCATTGGTTGAACATTTAGGTCATTTTCGTCCTCCCTAGGCTTATTCAAATCCAATTAGGGTTTTTAACGAATCTAGTGCATCCAATATGTGATTTTGTGTCATTGGTTGCACATTTAGGTCATTTTCGTCCTCCCTAGGCTTATTCTAATCCAATTAGGGTTTTTAACCAATCTTGTGCATCCAATATGTGATTTTTTGTCATTTTGTGTCATTGGTTGAACATTTAGGTCATTTTCATCCTCCCTAGGCTTATTCTAATCCAATTAGGGTTTTTATCCAATCTTGTGCATCCAATATGTGATTTTGTGTCATTTTGTGTCATTGGTTGAACATTTAGGTAATTTTCGTCCTCCCTAGGCTTATTCTAATCCAATTAGGGTTTTTAACCAATCTTGTGCATCCAATAGGTGATTTTGTGTCATTTTGTGTCAATGGTTGAACATTTAGGTCATTTTCGTCCTCCCTACGCTTATTCTAATCCAATTAGGGTTTTTATCCAATCTTGTGCATCCAATATGTGATTTTGTGTCATTGGTTGAACATTTAGGTCATTTTCGTTCTTCCTAGGCTTATTCTAATCCAATTAGGGTTTTTAACCAATCTTGTGCAACCAATATGTGATTTTGTGTCATTGGTTGAACATTTAAGTCATTTTCGTCCTCCCTAGGCTTATTCTAATCCAATTAGGGTATTTAACCAATCTTGTGCATCCAATATGTGATTTTGTGTCATTTTGTGACATTTTGTGTCATCGGTTGAACATTTAGGTCATTTTCGTCCTTCCTAGGCTTATTCTAATCCAATTAGGGTTTTTAACCAATCTTGTGCATCCAATATATGATTTTGTGTCATTGGTTGAACATTTAGGTCATTTTCGTTCTCCCTAGGCTTATTCTAATCCAATTAGGGTTTTTAACCAATCTTGTGCATCCAATATGTGATTTTGTGTCATTTTGTGTCATTGGTTGAACATTTAGGTCATTTTCGTCCTCCCTAGGCATATTCTAATCCAATTAGGGTTTGTAACCAATCTTGTGCATCTAATATGTGATTTTGTGTCATTGGTTGAACATTTAGGTCTTCTTCGTCCTCCCTAGGCTTATTCTAATCCAATTAGGGTTTTTAACCAATCTTGTGCATCCAATATGTGATTTTGTGTCATTTTGTGTCATTGGTTGAACATTTAGGTCATTTTCGTCCTCCCTAGGCTTATTCTAATCCAATTAGGGTTTTTAACCAATCTTGTGCATCCAATATGTGATTTTGTGTCATTTTGTGTCATTGGTTGAACATTTAGGTCATTTTCGTCCTCCCTAGGCTTATTCTAATCCAATTAGGGTTTTTAACCAATCTTGAGCATCCAATATGTGATTTTTTGTCATTTTGTGTCATTGGTTGAACATTTAGGTCATTTTCGTCCTCCCTAGGCTTATTCTAATCCAATTAGGATTTTTAACCAATCTTGTGCGTCCAATATGTGATTTTGTGTCATTTTGTGTCATTGGTTGAACATTTAGTTCATTTTCGTTCTCCCTAGGCTTATTCTAATCCAATTAGGGTTTTTAACCAATCTTGTGCATCCAATATGTGATTTTGTGTCATTTTGTGTCATTGGTTGAACATTTAGGTCATTTTCGTCCTCCCTAGGCTTATTCTAATCCAATTAAGATTTTTAACCAATCTTGTGCATCCAATATGTGATTTTGTGTCATTGGTTGAACATTTAGGTCATTTTCGTCCTCCCTAGGCTGATTCAAATCCAATTAGGGTTTTTAACCAATCTTGTGCATCCAATATGTGATTTTGTGTCATTTTGTGTCATCGGTTGAACATTTAGGTCATTTTCGTCCTCCCTAAGCTTATTCTAATCCAATTAGGGTTTTTATCCAATCATGTGCATCCAATATGTGATTTTGTGTCATTGGTTGAACATTTAGGTCATTTTCGTTCTCCCTAGGCTTATTCTAATCCAATTAGGGTTTTTAACCAATCTTGTGCATCCAATATGTGATTTTGTGTCATTTTGTGTCATTGGTTGAACATTTAGGTCATTTTCGTCCTCCCTAGGCTTATTCTAATCCAATTAGGGTATTTAGCCAATCTTGTGCATCCAATATGTGATTTTGTGTCATTGGTTGAACATGTAGGTCATTTTCGTCCTCCCTAGGCTTATTCTAATCCAATTAGGGTTTTTAACCAATCTTGTGCATCCAATATGTGATTTTGTGTCATTTTGTGTCATTTTGTGTCATTGGTTGAACATTTAGGTCATTTTCGTCCTCCCTAGGCTTATTCTAATCCAATAAGGGTTTTTAACCAATCTTGTGCATCCAATATGTGATTTTGTGTCATTTTGTGTCATTGGTTGAACATTTAGGTCATTTTCGTCATCCCTAGTCTTATTCTAATCCAATTAGGGTTTTTAACCAACATTGTGCATCCAATATGTGAGTTTGTGTCATTTTGTGTCATTGGTTGAACATTTAGGTCATTTTCGTCCTCCCTAGGCTTATTCTAATCCAATAAGGGTTTTTAACCAATCTTGTGCATCCAATATGTGATTTTGTGTCATTTTATGTCATTGGTTGAACATTTAGGTCATTTTCATCCTCCCTAGGCTTATTCTAATCCAATTAGGGTTTTTAACCAATCTTGTGCATCCAATATGTGATTTTGTGTCATTTTGTGTCATTGGTTGAACATTTAGGTCATTTTCGTCCTCCCTAGGCTTATTCTAATCCAATTAGGGTTTTTAACCAATCTTGTGCATCCAATATGTGATTTTGTGAAATTGGTTGAACATTTAGGTCATTTTCGTCCTCCCTAGGCTTATTATAATCCAATTAAGTTTTTTATCCAATCTTGTGCATCCAATATGTGATTTTGTGTCATTGGTTGAACATTTAGGTCATTTTCGTCCTCCCTAGGCTTATTCTAATCCAATTAGGGTTTTTAACCAATCTTGTGCATCCAATATATGATTTTGTGTCATTTTGTGTCATCGGTTGAACATTTAGGTCATTTTTGTCCTCCCTAGGCTTATTCTAATCCAATTAGGGTTTTTTACCAATCTTGTGCATCCAATATGTGATTTTGTGTCATTTTGTGTCATTGGTTGAATATATAGATCATTTTCGTCCTCTATAGGCTTATTCCAATCCAATTAGGGTTTTTAACCAATCTTGTGCATCCAATATGTGATTTTGTGTCATTGGTTGAACATTTAGGTCATTTTCGTCCTCCCTAGGCTTATTCTAATCCAATTAGGGTTTTTAACCAATCTTGTGCATCCAATATGTGATTTTGTGTCATTGGTTGAACATTTAGGTCATTTTCGTCCTCCCTAGCCTTAATCTAATCCAATTAGGGTTTTTAACCAATCTTGTGCATCCAATATGTGATTTTGTGTCATTGGTTGAACATTTAGGTCATTTTCGTCCTCCCTAGGCTTATTCTAATCCAACTAGGGTTTTTAACCAATCTTGTGCATCCAATATGTGATTTTGTGTCATTGGTTGAACATTTAGGTCATTTTCGTTCTCCCTAGGCTTATTCTAATCCAAGTAGGGTTTTTAACCAATCTTGTGCATCCAATATGTGATTTTGTGTCATTTTGTGTCATTGGTTGAACATTTAGGTCATTTTCGTCCTCCCTAGGCTTATTCTAATCCAATTAGGGTTTTTAACCAATCTTGTGCATCCAATATGTGATTTTGTGTCATTGGTTGAACATTCAAGTCATTTTCGCCCTCGCTAGGCTTATTCAAATCCATTTATGGTTTTTAACCAATCTTTTGCATCCAATATGTGATTTTTTGTCATTTTGTGTCATTGGTTGAACATTTAGGTCATTTTCGTTCTCCCTAGGCTTATTCTAATCCAATTAGGGTTTTTAACCAATCTTGTGCATCCAATATGTGATTTTGTGTCATTTTGTGTCATTGGTTGAACATTTAGGTCATTTTCGTCCTCCCTAGGCTTATTCTAATCCAATTAGGGTTTTTAACCAATCTTGTGCGTCCAATATGTGATTTTGCGTCATTTTGTATCATTGGTTGAACATTTAGGTCATTTTCGTCCTCCCTAGGCTTATTCTAATCCAATTAGGGTTTTTAACCAATCTTGTGCATCCAATATGTGATTTTGTGTCATTTTGTGTCATTGGTTGAACATTTAGGTCATTTTCGTCCTCCCTAGGCTTATTATAATCCAATTAGGGTTTTTAACCAATCTTGTGCATCCAATAGGTGATTTCGTGTCTTTTTGTGTCATTGGTTAAACATTTAGGTCATTTTCGTCCTCCCTAGGCTTATTCTAATCCAATTAAGGTTTTTAACCAATCTTGTGCATCCAATATGTGATTTTGTGTCATTGGTTGAACATTTAGGTCATTTTCGTTCTCCCTAGGCTTATTCTAATCCAATTAGGGTTTTTAACCAATCTTTTGCAACCAATATGTGATTTTGTGTCATTGGTTGAACATTTTGGTCATTTTCGTCCTCCCTAGGTTTATTCTAATCCAATTAGGGTTTTTAACCAATCTTGTGCATCCAAAATGTGATTTTGTGTCATTTTGTGTCATTGATTGAACATTTAGGTCATTTTCGTCCTCCCTAGGCTTATTCTAATCCAACTAGGGTTTTTAACCAATCTTGTGCATCCAATATGTGATTTTGTATCATTGGTTGAACATTTAGGTCATTTTCGTTCTCCCTAGGCTTCTTCTAATCCAATTAGGTTTTTAACTAATCTTGTGCATCCAATATGTGATTTTGTGTCATTTTGTGTCATTGGTTGAACATTTAGGTCATTTTCGTCCTCCCTAGGCTTATTCTAACCAATTAGGGTTTTTAACCAATCTTGTGCATCCAATATGTGATTTTTTGTCATTGGTTGAACATTTAGGTCATTTTCGTCCTCCCTAGGCTTATTCTAATCCAATTAAGGTTTTTAACCAATCTTTTGCATCCAATATGTGGTTTTGTGTCATTGGTTGAACATTTAGGTCATTTTCGTCCTCCCTAGGCTTATTCAAATCCAATTAGGGTTTTTAACGAATCTAGTGCATCCAATATGTGATTTTGTGTCATTGGTTGCACATTTAGGTCATTTTCGTCCTCCCTAGGCTTATTCTAATCCAATTAGGGTTTTTAACCAATCTTGTGCATCCAATATGTGATTTTTTGTCATTTTGTGTCATTGGTTGAACATTTAGGTCATTTTCATCCTCCCTAGGCTTATTCTAATCCAATTAGGGTTTTTATCCAATCTTGTGCATCCAATATGTGATTTTGTGTCATTTTGTGTCATTGGTTGAACATTTAGGTAATTTTCGTCCTCCCTAGGCTTATTCTAATCCAATTAGGGTTTTTAACCAATCTTGTGCATCCAATAGGTGATTTTGTGTCATTTTGTGTCAATGGTTGAACATTTAGGTCATTTTCGTCCTCCCTACGCTTATTCTAATCCAATTAGGGTTTTTATCCAATCTTGTGCATCCAATATGTGATTTTGTGTCATTGGTTGAACATTTAGGTCATTTTCGTTCTTCCTAGGCTTATTCTAATCCAATTAGGGTTTTTAACCAATCTTGTGCAACCAATATGTGATTTTGTGTCATTGGTTGAACATTTAAGTCATTTTCGTCCTCCCTAGGCTTATTCTAATCCAATTAGGGTATTTAACCAATCTTGTGCATCCAATATGTGATTTTGTGTCATTTTGTGACATTTTGTGTCATCGGTTGAACATTTAGGTCATTTTCGTCCTTCCTAGGCTTATTCTAATCCAATTAGGGTTTTTAACCAATCTTGTGCATCCAATATATGATTTTGTGTCATTGGTTGAACATTTAGGTCATTTTCGTTCTCCCTAGGCTTATTCTAATCCAATTAGGGTTTTTAACCAATCTTGTGCATCCAATATGTGATTTTGTGTCATTTTGTGTCATTGGTTGAACATTTAGGTCATTTTCGTCCTCCCTAGGCATATTCTAATCCAATTAGGGTTTGTAACCAATCTTGTGCATCTAATATGTGATTTTGTGTCATTGGTTGAACATTTAGGTCTTCTTCGTCCTCCCTAGGCTTATTCTAATCCAATTAGGGTTTTTAACCAATCTTGTGCATCCAATATGTGATTTTGTGTCATTTTGTGTCATTGGTTGAACATTTAGGTCATTTTCGTCCTCCCTAGGCTTATTCTAATCCAATTAGGGTTTTTAACCAATCTTGTGCATCCAATATGTGATTTTGTGTCATTTTGTGTCATTGGTTGAACATTTAGGTCATTTTCGTCCTCCCTAGGCTTATTCTAATCCAATTAGGGTTTTTAACCAATCTTGAGCATCCAATATGTGATTTTTTGTCATTTTGTGTCATTGGTTGAACATTTAGGTCATTTTCGTCCTCCCTAGGCTTATTCTAATCCAATTAGGATTTTTAACCAATCTTGTGCGTCCAATATGTGATTTTGTGTCATTTTGTGTCATTGGTTGAACATTTAGTTCATTTTCGTTCTCCCTAGGCTTATTCTAATCCAATTAGGGTTTTTAACCAATCTTGTGCATCCAATATGTGATTTTGTATCATTTTGTGTCATTTGTTGAACATTTAGGTCATTTTCGTCCTCCCTAGGCTTATTCTAATCCAATTAGGGTTTTTAACCAATCTTGTGCATCCAATATGTGATTTTGTGTCATTTTGTGTCATTGGTTGAACATTTATGTCATTTTCGTCCTCCCTAGGCTTATTCTAAACCAATTAAGGTTTTTAACCAATCTTGGGCATCCAATATGTAATTTTGTGTCATTTTGTGTCATTGGTTGAACATATAGGTCATTTTCTTCCTCCCTAGGCTTATTCTAACCCAATTAGGGTTTTTAACCAATCTTGTGCATCCAATATGTGATTTTGTGTCATTTTGTGTCATTGGTTGAACATTTAGGTCATTTTCGTCCTCCCTAGGCTTATTCTAATCCAATTAGGGTTTTTAACCAATCTTGTGCATCCAATATGTGATTTTGTGTCATTGGTTGAACATTTTGGTCATTTTCGTCTTCCCTAGGTTTATTCTAATCCAATTAGGGTTTTTAACCAATCTTGTGCTTCCAAAATGTGATTTTGTGTCATTTTGTGTCATTGATTGAACATTTAGGTCATTTTCGTCCTCCCTAGGCTTATTCTAATCCAACTAGGGTTTTTAACCAATCTTGTGCATCCAATATGTGATTTTGTGTCATTGGTTGAACATTTAGGTCATTTTCGTTCTCCCTAGGCTTATTCTAATCCAAGTAGGGTTTTTAACCAATCTTGTGCATCCAATATGTGATTTTGTGTCATTTTGTGTCATTGGTTGAACATTTAGGTCATTTTCGTCCTCCCTAGGCTTATTCTAATCCAATTAGGGTTTTTAACCAATCTTGTGCATCCAATATGTGATTTTGTGTCATTGGTTGAACATTTAGGAAATTTTTGTCCTCCCTAAGCTTTTTCTAATCCAATTAGGGTTTTTAACCAATCTTGTGCATCCAATATGTGATTTTGTGTCATTTTGTGTCATTGGTTGAACATTTAGGTCATTTTCGTCCTCCCTAGGCTTATTCTAATCCAATTAGGGTTTTTAACCAATCTTGTGCATCCAATATGTGATTTTGTGTCATTATGTGTCATTGGTTGAACATTTAGGTCATTTTGGTCCTCCCTAGGCATATTCTAATCCAATTAGGGTTTTTAACCAATCTTGTGCATCCAATATGTGATTTTGTGTCATTTTGTGTCATTGGTTGAACATTTAGGTCATTTTCGTCCTCCCTAGGCTTATTCTAATCCAATTAGGGTTTTTAACCAATCTTGTGCATCCAATATGTGATTTTGTGTCATTTTCTGTCATTTTGTGTCATATGTAATCCAATTAGGTCATTTTCGTCCTCCCTAGACTTATTCTAATCCAATTAGGGTTTTTAACCAATCTTGTGCATCCAATATGTGATTTTGTGTCATTTTGTGTCATTGGTTGAACATTTAGGTCATTTTCGTCCTCCCTAGGCTTATTCTAATCCAATTAGGGTTTTTAACCAATCTTGCGCATCCAATATGTGATTTTGTGTCATTTTGTGTCATTGGTTGAACATTTAGGTCATTTTCGTCCTCCCTAGGCTTATTCTAATCCAATTAGGGTTTTTAACCAATCTTGTGCATCCAATATGTGATTTTGTGTCATTTTGTGACATTTTGTGTCATTTTGTGACATTTTGTGTCATCGGTTGAACATTTAGGTCATTTTCGTCCTCCCTAGGCTTATTCTAATCCAATTAGGGTTTTTAACCAATCTTGTGCATCCAATATGTGATTTTGTGTCATTGGTTGAACATTTAGGTCATTTTCGTCCTCCGTAGGCTTATTCTAATCCACTTAGGGTTTTTAACCAATCTTGTGCATCCAATATGTGATTTTGTGTCATTGGTTGAACATTTAGGTCATTTTCGTCCTCCCTAGGCTTATTCTAATCCAATTAGGGTTTTTAACCAATCTTGTGCATCCAATATGTGATTTTGTGTCATTTTGTGTCATTGGTTGAACATTTAGGTCATTTTCGTCCTCCCTAGGCTTATTCTAATCCAATTAGGGTTTTTAACCAATCTTGTGCATCCAATATGTGATTTGGTGTCATTGGTTGAAAATTTAGGTCATTTTCGTCCTCCCTAGGCTTATTCTAATCCAATTAGCGTTTTTAACCAATCTTGTGCGTCCAATATGTGATTTTGTGTCATTGGTTGAACATTTAGGTCATTTTCGTCCTCCACAGGCTTATTCTAATCCAATTAGGGTTTTTAACCAATCTTGTGCATCCAATATGTGATTATGTGTTGTTTTGTGTCATTGGTTGAACATTTAGGTCATTTTCGTCCTCCCTAGGCTTATTCTAATCCAATTAGGGTTTTTAACCAATCTTGTGCATCCAATATGTGATTTTGTGTCATTTTGTGTCATTGGTTGAACATTTAGGTCATTTTCGTCCTCCCTAGGCTTATTCTAATCCAATTAGGGTTTTTTTATCAATCTTGTGCATCCAATATGTAATTTTGTGTCATTTTGTGTCATTGGTTGAACATTTAGGTCTTTTTTGTCCTCCCTAGGCTTATTCTAATCCAATTAAGGTTTTTAACCAATCTTGTGCATCCAATATGTGATTTTGTGTCATTGGTTGAACATTTAGGTCATTTTCGTCCTCCCTAGGCTTATTCTAATCCAATTAGGGTTTTTAACCAATCTTGTGCATCCAATATGTGATTTCGTGTCATCTTGTGTCATTGGTTGAACATTAAAGTCATTTTCGTCCTCCCTAGGCTTATCCTAAGCAATTAGGGTTTTTAACCAATCTTGTGCATCCAATATGTGATTTTTTGTCATTGGTTGAACATTTAGGTCATTTTCGTCCTCCCTAGGCTTATTCTAATCCAATTAGGGTTTTTAACCAATCTTGTGCATCCAATATGTGATTTCGTGTCATTTTGTGTCATTGGTTGAACATTTAGGTCATTTTCGTCCTCCCTAGGCTTATTCTATCCAATTAGGGTTTTTAACCAATCTTGTGCATCCAATATGTGATTTTGTGTCATTGGTTGAACATTTAGGTCATTTTCGTCATCCCTAGGCTTATTCTAATCCAATTAGGGTTTTTAACCAATCTTGTGCATCCAATATGTGATTTTGTGTCATTTTGTGTCATTGGTTGAACATTTAGGTCATTTTCGTCCTACCTAGGCTTATTCTAATCCAATTAGGGTTTTTAACCAATCTTGTGCATCCAATATTTGATTTCGTGTCATTTTGTGTCATTGGTTGAACATTTAGGTCATTTTCGTCCTCCCTTGGCTTATTCTAATCCAATTAAGATTTTTAACCAATCTTGTGCATCCAATATGTGATTTTGTGTCATTGGTTGAACATTTAGGTCATTTTCGTCCTCCCTAGGCTTATTCTAATCCAATTAGGGTTTTTAACCAATCTTGTGCATCCAATATGTAATTTTGTGTCAATTGTTGAACATTTAGGTCATTTTAGTCCTCCCTAGGCTTATTCTAATCGAATTAGGGTTTTTAACCAATCTTGTGCATCCAATATGTGATTTTGTGTCATTTTGTGTCATTGGTTGAACATTTAGGTCATTTTCGTCATCCCTAGGCTTATTCTAATCCAATTAGAGTTTTTAACCAAACTTGTGCATCCAATATGTGATTTTGTGTCATTGGTTGCACATTTAGGTCATTTTCATCCTCCCTCGGCTTATTCTAATCCAATTAGGGTTTTTAACCAATCTTGTGCATCCAATATGTGATTTCGTGTCATTTTGTGTCATTGGTTGAACATTTAGGTCATTTTCGTCCTCCCTAGGCTTATTCTAATCCAATTAGGGTTTTTCACCAATCTTGTTCATCCAATATGCGATTTTGTGTCATTGGTTGAACATTTAGGTCATTTTCGTCCTCCCTAGGCTTATTCTAATCCAATTACGGTTTTTAACCAATCTTGTGCATCCAATATGTGATTTTGTGTCATTTTTTATCATTGGTTGAACATTTAGGTCATTTTCGTCCTCCCTAGGCTTATTCTAATCCAATTAGGGTTTTTAACCAATCTTGTGCATCCAATATGTGATTTTGTGTCATTGGTTGAACATTTTGGTCATTTTCGTCCTCCCTAGGTTTATTCTAATCCAATTAGGGTTTTTAACCAATCTTGGGCATGCAAAATGTGATTTTGTGTCATTGGTTGAACATTTTGGTCATTTTCGTCCTCCCTAGGCTTATTCTAATCCAATTAGGGTTTTTAACCAATCTTGTGCATCCAATATGTGATTTCGTGTCATTTTGTGTCATTGGTTGAACATTTAGGTCATTTTCGTCCTCCCTAGGCTTATTCTAATCCAATTAAGATTTTTAACCAATCTTGTGCATCCAATATGTGATTTTGTGTCATTGGTTGAACATTTAGGTCATTTTCGTTCTCCCTAGGCTTATTCTAATCCAATTAGGGTTTTTAACCAATCTTGTGCATCCAATATGTGATTTTGTGTCATTGTGTCATTGGTTGAACATTTAAGTCATTTTCGTCCTCCCTAGGCTTATCCTAAGCAATTAGGGTTTTTAACCAATCTTGTGCATCCAATATGTGATTTTTTGTCATTGGTTGAACATTTAGGTCATTTTCGTCCTCCCTAGGCTTATTCTAATCCAATTAGGGTTTTTAACCAATCTTGTGCATCCAATATGTGATTTCGTGTCATTGGTTGAACATTTAGGTCATTTTCGTCCTCCCTAGGCTTATTCTAATCCAATTAAGGTTTTTAACCAATCTTGTGCATCCAATATGTGATTTTGTGTCATTGGTTGAACATTTAGGTCATTTTCGTTCTCCCTAGGCTTATTCTAATCCAATTAGGGTTTTTAACCAATCTTTTGCAACCAATATGTGATTTTGTGTCATTGGTTGAACATTTTGGTCATTTTCGTCCTCCCTAGGTTTATTCTAATCCAATTAGGGTTTTTAACCAATCTTGTGCATCCAAAATGTGATTTTGTGTCATTTTGTGTCATTGATTGAACATTTAGGTCATTTTCGTCCTCCCTAGGCTTATTCTAATCCAACTAGGGTTTTTAACCAATCTTGTGCATCCAATATGTGATTTTGTATCATTGGTTGAACATTTAGGTCATTTTCGTTCTCCCTAGGCTTCTTCTAATCTAATTAGGGTTTTTAACCAATCTTGTGCATCCAATATGTGATTTTGTGTCATTTTGTGTCATTGGTTGAACATTTAGGTCATTTTCGTCCTCCCTAGGCTTATTCAAACCAATTAGGGTTTTTAACCAATCTTGTGCATCCAATATGTGATTTTTTGTCATTGGTTGAACATTTAGGTCATTTTCGTCCTCCCTAGGCTTATTCTAATCCAATTAAGGTTTTTAACCAATCTTTTGCATCCAATATGTGGTTTTGTGTCATTGGTTGAACATTTAGGTCATTTTCGTCCTCCCTAGGCTTATTCAAATCCAATTAGGGTTTTTAACCAATCTAGTGCATCCAATATGTGATTTTGTGTCATTGGTTGCACATTTAGGTCATTTTCGTCCTCCCTAGGCTTATTCTAATCCAATTAGGGTTTTTAACCAATCTTGTGCATCCAATATGTGATTTTGTGTCATTGGGTGAACATTTAGGTCATTTTCGTCCTCCCTAGGCTTATTCTAATCAATTTAGGGTTTTTAACCAATCTTGTGCATCCAATATGTGATTTTGTGTCATTGGTTGCACATTTAGGTCATTTTCGTCCTCCCTAGGCTTATTCTAATCCAATTAGGGTTTTTAACCAATCTTGTGCATATAATAAGTGATTTTTTGTCATTGGTAATCCAATTAGGTCATTTTTGTCCTCGCTAGGCTTATTCTAATCCAATTAGGGTTTTTAACCAATCTTGTGCATCCAATATGTGATTTTGTGTCATTGGTTGAACATTTAGGTCATTTTCGTCCTCCCTAGGCTTATTCTAATCCAATTAGGGTTTTTAACCTATCTTGTGCATCCTATATGTGATTTTGTGTAATTGGTTGAACATTTAGGTCATTTTTGTCCTCCCTAGGCTTATTCTAATCCAATTAGGGTTTTTAACCAATCTTGTGCATCCAATATGTGATTTTGTGTCATTGGTTGAACATTTAGGTCATTTTCGTCCTCTCTAGGCTTATTCTAATCCAATTAGGGTTTTAGGGTTTTTAACCAATCTTGTGCATCCAATATGTGATTTTGTGTCATTTTGTGTCATTGGTTGAACATTTAGGTCATTTTCGTCCTCCCTAGGCTTATTCTAATCCAATTAGGGTTTTTAACCAATCTTGTGCATCCAATATGTGATTTTGTGTCATTGGTTGAACATTTTGGTCATTTTCGTCTTCCCTAGGTTTATTCTAATCCAATTAGGGTTTTTAACCAATCTTGTGCTTCCAAAATGTGATTTTGTGTCATTTTGTGTCATTGATTGAACATTTAGGTCATTTTCGTCCTCCCTAGGCTTATTCTAATCCAACTAGGGTTTTTAACCAATCTTGTGCATCCAATATGTGATTTTGTATCATTGGTTGAACATTTAGGTCATTTTCGTTCTCCCTAGGCTTCTTCTAATCCAATTAGGTTTTTAACTAATCTTGTGCATCCAATATGTGATTTTGTGTCATTTTGTGTCATTGGTTGAACATTTAGGTCATTTTCGTCCTCCCTAGGCTTATTCTAACCAATTAGGGTTTTTAACCAATCTTGTGCATCCAATATGTGATTTTTTGTCATTGGTTGAACATTTAGGTCATTTTCGTCCTCCCTAGGCTTATTCTAATCCAATTAAGGTTTTTAACCAATCTTTTGCATCCAATATGTGGTTTTGTGTCATTGGTTGAACATTTAGGTCATTTTCGTCCTCCCTAGGCTTATTCAAATCCAATTAGGGTTTTTAACCAATCTAGTGCATCCAATATGTGATTTTGTGTCATTGGTTGCACATTTAGGTCATTTTCGTCCTCCCTAGGCTTATTCTAATCCAATTAGGGTTTTTAACCAATCTTGTGCATCCAATATGTGATTTTGTGTCATTGGTTGAACATTTAGGTCATTTTCGTTCTCCCTAGGCTTATTCTAATCCAATTAGGGTTTTTAACCAATCTTGTGCATCCGATATGTGATTTTGTGTCATTGGTTGAACATTTTGGTCATTTTCGTCCTCCCTAGGTTTATTCTAATCCAATTAGGGTTTTTAACCAATCTTGTGCATGCAAAATGTGATTTTGTGTCATTTTGTGTCATTGATTGAATATTTAGGTCATTTTCGTCCTCCCTAGGCTTATTCTAATCCAATTAGGGTTTTTAACCAATCTTGTGCATCCAATATGTGATTTCGTGTCATTTTGTGTCATTGGTTGAACATTTAGGTCATTTTCGTCCTCCCTAGGCTTATTCTAATCCAATTAGGGTTTTTAACCAATCTTGTGCATCCAATATGTGATTTTGTGTCATTTTGTGACATTTTGTGTCATTTTGTGACATTTTGTGTCATCGGTTGAACATTTAGGTCATTTTCGTCCTCCCTAGGCTTATTCTAATCCAATTAGGGTTTTTAACCAATCTTGTGCATCCAATATGTGATTTTGTGTCATTTTGTGTCAGTGGTTTGACATTTAGGTCATTTTCGTCCTCCCTAGGCTTATTCTAACCAATTAGGGTTTTTAACCAATCTTGTGCATCCAATATGTGATTTTTTGTCATTGGTTGAACATTTAGGTCATATTCGTCCTCCCTAGGCTTATTCTAATCCAATTAGGGTTTTTAACCAATCTTTTGCATCCAATATGTGGTTTTGTGTCATTGGTTGAACATTTAGGTCATTTTCGTCCTCCCTAGGCTTATTCAAATCCATTTAGGGTTTTTAACCAATCTTGTGCATCTAGTATGTGATTTCGTGTCATTGGTTGCACATTTAGGTCATTTTCGTCATCCCTAGGCTTATTCTAATCCAATTAGGGTTTTTAACCAATCTTGTGCATCTAATATGTGATTTTGTGTCTTTTTCTGTCATTGGTTGAACATTTTGGTCATTTTCGTCCTCCCTAGGCTTATTCTAATCCAATTAGGGTTTTTAACCAATCTTGTGCATCCAATATGTGATTTTGTGTCATTTTGTGCCATTGGTTAAACATTTAGGTCATTTTCGTCCTCCCTAGACTTATTCTATCCAATTAGGGTTTTTAACCAATCTTGTGCATCCAATATGTGATTTTGTGTCATTGGTTGAACATTTAGGTCATTTTCGTTCTCCCTAGGCTTATTCTAATCCAATTAGGGTTTTTAACCAATCTTGTGCATCCAATATGTGATTTTGTGTCAGTGGTTTGACATTTAGGTCATTTTCGTCCTCCCTAGGCTTATTCTAACCAATTAGGGTTTTTAACCAATCTTGTGCATCCAATATGTGATTTTTTGTCATTGGTTGAACATTTAGGTCATTTTCGTCTTCCCTAGGCTTATTCTAATCCAATTAGGGTTTTTAACCAATCTTTTGCATCCAATATGTGATTTTTTGTCATTGGTTGAACATTTAGGTCATTTTCGTCCTCCCTAGGCTTATTCTAATCCAATTAGGGTTTTTAACCAATCTTGTGCATCCAATATGTGAATTTGTGTCATTTTGTGTCATTGGTTGAACATTTAGGTCATTTTCGTCCTCCCTAGGCTTATTCTAATCCAATTAGGGTTTTTAACCAATCTTGTGCATCCAATATGTGATTTTGTGTCATTTTGTGTCATTGGTTGAACATTTAGGTCATTTTCGTCCTCCCTAGGCTTATTCTAATCCAATTAGGGTTTTTAACAAATCTTGTGCATCCAATATGTGATTTTGTGTCATTTTGTGTCATTGGTTAAACATTTAGGTCATTTTCGTCCTCCCTAGGCTTATTCTAATCCAATTAGGGTTTTTAACCAATCTTGTGCATCCAATATGTGATTTTGTGTCATTTTGTGTCATTGGTTGAACATTTAGGTCATTTTCGTCCTCCCTAGGCTTATTCTAATCCAATTAGAGTTTTTAACCAATCTTGTGCATCCAATACGTGATTTTGTGTCATTTGTTGAACATTTAGGTCATTTTCGTCATCGCTATGCTTATTCTAATCCAATTAGGGTTTTTAACCAATCTTGTGCATCCAATATGTGATTTTGTGTCATTTTGTGTCATTGGTTGAACATTTAGGTCATTTTCGTCCTCCCTAGGCTTATTCTAATCCAATTAGGGTTTTTAACCAATCTTGTGCATCCAATATGTGATTTTGTGTCATTTTGTGTCATTGGTTGAACATTTAGGTCAGTTTCGTCCTCCCTATACTTATTCTAAGATTGAACATTTCGGTCTTTTTCGTCCTCCGTAGGCTTATTCTAATCCAATTAGGGTTTTTAACCAATCTTGTGCCTCCAATATGTGATTTTGTGTCATTTTGTGTCATCGGTTGAACATTTAGGTCATTTTCGTCCTCCCTAGGCTTATTCTAATCCAATTAGGGTTTTTAACCAATCTTGTGCATCCAATATGTGATTTTGTGTCATTGGTTGAACATTTAGGTCATTTTCGTCCTCCCTAGGCTTATTCTAATCCAATTAGGGTTTTTAACCAATCTTGTGCATCCAATATGTGATTTTTTGTCATTGGTTGAATATTTAGGTCATTTTTGTCCTCCCTAGACTTATTCTAATCCAATTAGGGTTTTTAACCAATCTTGTGCATCCAATATGTGATTTTGTGTCATTTTGTGTCATTTGTTGAACATTTAGGTCATTTTCGTCCTCCGTAGGCTTATTCTAATCCAATTAGGGTTTTTAACCAATCTTGTGCATCCAATATGTGATTTTGTGTCATTGGTTGAATATTTAGGCCATCTTTGTCCTCCCTAGGCTTATTCTAATCCAATTAGGGTTTTTAACCAATCTTGTGCATCCAATATGTGATTTTGTGTCATTTTGTGTCATTGGTTGAACATTTAGGTCATTTTCGTCCTCCCTAGGCTTATTCTAATCCAATTAGGGTTTTTAACCAATCTTGTGCATCCAATATGTGATTTTGTGTCATTGGTTGAACATTTAGGTCATTCTCGTCCTCCCTAGGCTTATTCTAATCCAATTAGGGTTTTAACCAATCTTATGCATCCAATATGTGATTTTGTGTCATTTTGTGTCATTGGTTGAACATTTAGGTCATTTTCGTCCTCCCTAGGCTTATTCTTTTCCAATAAGGGTTTTTAACCAATCTTGTGCATCCAATATGTGATTTTGTGTCATTTTGTGTCATTGGTTGAACATTTAGGTCATTTTCGTCCTCCCTAGGCTTATTCTAATCCAATTAGGGTTTTTAACCAATCTTGTGCATCCAATATGTGATTTTGTGTCATTTTGTGTCATTGGTTGAACATTTAGGTCATTTTCGTCCTCCCTAGGCTTATTCTAATCCAATTAGGGTTTTTAACCAATCTTGTGCATCCAATATGTGATTTTGTGTCATTTTGTGTCATTGGTTGAACATTTGGGTCATTTTCGTCCTCCCTCGGCTTATTCTAATCCAATTAGGGTTTTTAACCAATCTTGTGCATCCAATATGTGATTTTGTGTCATTTTGTGTCATTGGTTGAACATTTAGGTCATTTTCGTCCTCCCTAGGCTTATTCTAATCCAATTAGGGTTTTTAACCAATCTTGTGCAACCAATATGTGATTTTGTGTCATTGGTTGAACATTTAAGTCATTTTCGTCCTCCCTAGGCTTATTCTAATCCAATTAGGGTATTTAACCAATCTTGTGCATCCAATATGTGATTTTGTGTCATTTTGTGACATTTTGTGTCATCGGTTGAACATTTAGGTCATTTTCGTCCTTCCTAGGCTTATTCTAATCCAATTAGGGTTTTTAACCAATCTTGTGCATCCAATATATGATTTTGTGTCATTGGTTGAACATTTAGGTCATTTTCGTTCTCCCTAGGCTTATTCTAATCCAATTAGGGTTTTTAACCAATCTTGTGCATCCAATATGTGATTTTGTGTCATTTTGTGTCATTGGTTGAATATTTAAGTCATTTTCGTCCTCCCTAGGCTTATTCTAATCCAATTAGGGTTTTTAACCAATCTTGTGCATCCAAAATGTGATTTTGTGTCATTGGTTGAACATTTAGGTCATTTTCGTCCTCCCTAGGCTTATTCTAATCCAATTAGGGTTTTTAACCAATCTTTTGCATCCAATATGTGATTTTGTGTCATTGGTTGAACATTTAGGTCATTTTCGTCCTCCCTAGGCTTATTCTAATCCCATTAGGGTTTTTAACCAATCTTGTGCATCCAATATGTGATTTTGTGTCATTTTCTGTCATTGGTTGAACATTTAGGTCATTTTCGTCCTCCCTAGGCTTATTCTAATCAAATTAGGGTTTTTAACCAATCTTGTGCATCCAATATGTGATTTTTTGTCATTGGTTGAACATTTAGGTCATTTTCGTCCTCCCTAGGCTTATTCTAATCCAATTAGGGTTTTTAACCAATCTTTTGCATCCAATATGTGGTTTTGTGTCATTGGTTGAACATTTAGGTCATTTTCGTCCTCCCTAGGCTTATTCAAATCCATTTAGGGTTTGTAACCAATCTAGTGCATCCAATATGTGATTTTGTGTCATTGGTTGCACATTTAGGTCATTTTCGTCCTCCCTAGGCTTATTCTAATCCAATTAGGGTTTTTAACCAATCTTGTGCATCCAATATGTGATTTTGTGTCATTTTGTGTTATTCGTTGAACATTTAGGTCATTTTCGTCATCCCTAGGCTTATTCTAATACAATTAGGGTTCTTAACCAATCTTGTGCATCCAATATGTGATTTTGTGTCATTTTCTGTCATTGGTTGAACATTTAGGTCATTTTCGTCCTCCCTAGGCTTATTCTAAACCAATTAGGGTTTTTAACCAATCTTGTGCATCCAATATGTGATTTTGTGTCATTGGTTGAACATTTAGGTCATTTTTGTTCTCCCTAGGCTTATTCTAATCCAATTAGGGTTATTAACCAATCTTGTGCATCCAATATGTGATTTTGTGTCATTTTGTGTCAGTGGTTTGACATTTAGGTCATTTTCGTCCTCCCTAGGCTTATTCTAACCAATTAGGGTTTTTAACCAATCTTGTGCATCCAATATGTGATTTTTTGTCATTGGTTGAACATTTTGGTCATTTTCGTCCTCCCTAGGCTTATTCTAATCCAATTAGGGTTTTTAACCAATCTTGTGCATCCAATATGTGATTTCGTGTCATTTTGTGTCATTGGTTGAACATTTAGGTCATTTTCGTCCTCCCTAGGCTTATTCTAATCCAATTAGGGTTTTTAACCAATCTTGTGCATCCAATATGTGATTTTGTGTCATTTTGTGACATTTTGTGTCATTTTGTGACATTTTGTGTCATCGGTTGAACATTTAGGTCATTTTCGTCCTCCCTAGGCTTATTCTAATCCAATTAGGGTTTTTAACCAATCTTGTGCATCCAATATGTGATTTTGTGTCATTTTGTGTCAGTGGTTTGACATTTAGGTCATTTTCGTCCTCCCTAGGCTTATTCTAACCAATTAGGGTTTTTAACCAATCTTGTGCATCCAATATGTGATTTTTTGTCATTGGTTGAACATTTAGGTCATATTCGTCCTCCCTAGGCTTATTCTAATCCAATTAGGGTTTTTAACCAATCTTTTGCATCCAATATGTGGTTTTGTGTCATTGGTTGAACATTTAGGTCATTTTCGTCCTCCCTAGGCTTATTCAAATCCATTTAGGGTTTTTAACCAATCTTGTGCATCTAGTATGTGATTTCGTGTCATTGGTTGCACATTTAGGTCATTTTCGTCATCCCTAGGCTTATTCTAATCCAATTAGGGTTTTTAACCAATCTTGTGCATCTAATATGTGATTTTGTGTCTTTTTCTGTCATTGGTTGAACATTTTGGTCATTTTCGTCCTCCCTAGGCTTATTCTAATCCAATTAGGGTTTTTAACCAATCTTGTGCATCCAATATGTGATTTTGTGTCATTTTGTGCCATTGGTTAAACATTTAGGTCATTTTCGTCCTCCCTAGACTTATTCTATCCAATTAGGGTTTTTAACCAATCTTGTGCATCCAATATGTGATTTTGTGTCATTGGTTGAACATTTAGGTCATTTTCGTTCTCCCTAGGCTTATTCTAATCCAATTAGGGTTTTTAACCAATCTTGTGCATCCAATATGTGATTTTGTGTCAGTGGTTTGACATTTAGGTCATTTTCGTCCTCCCTAGGCTTATTCTAACCAATTAGGGTTTTTAACCAATCTTGTGCATCCAATATGTGATTTTTTGTCATTGGTTGAACATTTAGGTCATTTTCGTCTTCCCTAGGCTTATTCTAATCCAATTAGGGTTTTTAACCAATCTTTTGCATCCAATATGTGATTTTTTGTCATTGGTTGAACATTTAGGTCATTTTCGTCCTCCCTAGGCTTATTCTAATCCAATTAGGGTTTTTAACCAATCTTGTGCATCCAATATGTGAATTTGTGTCATTTTGTGTCATTGGTTGAACATTTAGGTCATTTTCGTCCTCCCTAGGCTTATTCTAATCCAATTAGGGTTTTTAACCAATCTTGTGCATCCAATATGTGATTTTGTGTCATTTTGTGTCATTGGTTGAACATTTAGGTCATTTTCGTCCTCCCTAGGCTTATTCTAATCCAATTAGGGTTTTTAACAAATCTTGTGCATCCAATATGTGATTTTGTGTCATTTTGTGTCATTGGTTAAACATTTAGGTCATTTTCGTCCTCCCTAGGCTTATTCTAATCCAATTAGGGTTTTTAACCAATCTTGTGCATCCAATATGTGATTTTGTGTCATTGGTTGAACATTTAGGTCATTTTCGTTCTCCCTAGGCTTATTCTAATCTAATTAGGGTTTTTAACCAATCTTTTGCATCCAATATGTGATTTTGTGTCATTTTGTGTCATTGGTTGAACATTTAGGTCATTTTCGTCCTCCCTAGGCTTATTCTAATCCAATTAGGGTTTTTAACCAATCTTGTGCATCCAATATGTGATTTTGTGTCATTTTTTGTCATTGGCTGAACATTTAGGTCATTTTCGCCTTGCTAGGTTTATTCTAATCCAATTAGGGTTTTTAACCAATCTTGTGCATATAATATGTGATTTTGTGTCATTGGTTGAACATTTAGCTCATTTTCGCCTTGCTAGGCTTATTCTAATCCAATTAGGGTTTTTAACAAATCTTGTGCATCCAATATGTGATTTTGTGTCATTTTGTGTCATTGGTTGAACATTTAGGTCATTTTCGTCCTCCCTAGGTTCATTCTAATCCAATTGAGGTTTTTAACCAATCTTGTGCATCCAATATGTGATTTTGTGTCATTTTCTGTCCCTGGTTGAACATTTAGGTCATTTTCGTCCTCCCTAGGCTTATTCTAATCCAATTAAGGTTTTTAACCAATCTTGTGCATCCAATATGTGATTTTGTGTCATTTTGTGTCATTGGTTGAACATTTAGTTCATTTTCGTCCTCCCTAGGCTTATTCTAATCCAATTAGGGTTTTTAACCAATCTTGTGCATCCAATATGTGATTTTATGTCATTTTGTGTCATTGGTTGAATATTTAGGTCATTTTCGTCCTCCCTAGGCTTATTCTAATCCAATTAGGGTTTTTAACCAATCTTGAGCATCCAATATGTGATTTTGTGTCATTTTGTGTCATTGGTTGAACATTTAGGTCATTTTCGTCCTCCCTAGGCTTATTCTAATCCAATTAGGGTTTTTAACCAATCTTGTGCATCCAATATGTGATTTTGTGTCATTTTGTGTCATTGGTTGAACATTTCGGTTATTTTTGCCTCCCTAGGCTTATTTTAATCCAATTAGGGTTTTTAACCAATCTTGTGCATCCAATATGTGATTTTGTGTCATTTTGTGTCATTGGTTGAACATTTAGGTCATTTTCGTCCTCCCTAGGCTTATTCTAATCCAATTAGGGTTTTTAATCCATCTTGTGCATCCAATATGTGATTTTGTGTCATTGGTTGAACATTTAGGTCATTTTCGTCCTCCCTATGCTTATTCTAATCCAATTAGGGTTTTTAACCAATCTTGTGCATCCAATATGTGATTTTGTGTCATTTTGTGTCATTGGTTGAACATTTAGGTCATTTTCGTCCTCCCTAGGCTTATTCTAATCCAATTAGGGTTTTCAAACCAATCTTGTGCATCCAATATGTGATTTTGTGTCATTGGTTGAACATTTAGGTCATTTTCGTCCTCCCTAGGCTTATTCTAATCCAATTAGGGTTTTTAACAAATCTTGTGCATCCAATATGTGATTTTGTGCAATTAGTTGAACATTTAGGTCGTTTTCGTTCTCCCTAGGCTTATTCTAATCCAATTAGGGTTTTTAACCAATCTTGTGCATCCAATATGTGATTTTGTGTCATTTTGTGTCATTGGTTGAACATTTAGGTCATTTTCGTCCTCCCTAGGCTTATTCTAATCCAATTAGGGTTTTTAACCAATCTTGTGCATCCAATATGTGATTTTGTGTCATTTTGTGTCATTGGTTGAACATTTGGGTCATTTTCGTCCTCCCTCGGCTTATTCTAATCCAATTAGGGTTTTTAACCAATCTTGTGCATCCAATATGTGATTTTGTGTCATTTTGTGTCATTGGTTGAACATTTAGGTCATTTTCGTCCTCCCTAGGCTTATTCTAATCCAATTAGGGTTTTTAACCAATCTTGTGCAACCAATATGTGATTTTGTGTCATTGGTTGAACATTTAAGTCATTTTCGTCCTCCCTAGGCTTATTCTAATCCAATTAGGGTATTTAACCAATCTTGTGCATCCAATATGTGATTTTGTGTCATTTTGTGACATTTTGTGTCATCGGTTGAACATTTAGGTCATTTTCGTCCTTCCTAGGCTTATTCTAATCCAATTAGGGTTTTTAACCAATCTTGTGCATCCAATATATGATTTTGTGTCATTAGTTGAACATTTAGGTCATTTTCGTTCTCCCTAGGCTTATTCTAATCCAATTAGGGTTTTTAACCAATCTTGTGCATCCAATATGTGATTTTGTGTCATTTTGTGTCATTGGTTGAACATTTAGGTCATTTTCGTCCTCCCTAGGCTTATTCTAATCCAATTAGGGTTTTTAACCAATCTTGTGAATCCAATATGTGATTTTGTGTCATTGGTTGAACATTTAGGTCATTTTCGTCCTCCTTGGGCTTATTCTAATCCAATTAGGGTTTTTAAACAATCTTGTGGATCGAATATGTCATTTTGTGTCATTGGTTGAACATTTGGGTCATTTTCGTCTTCCCTAGGCTTATTCTAATCCAATTAGGGTTTTTAACCAATCTTGTGCATCCAATATGTGATTTTGTGTCATTTTGTGTCATTGGTTGAACATTTAGGTCATTTTCGTCCTCCCTTGGCTTATTCTAATCCAATTAAGGTTCTTAACCAATCTTGTGCATCCAATGTGTGATTTTGTGTCATTTTGTGTCATTGGTTGAACATTTAGGTCATTTTCGTCCTCCCTAGGTTCTTTTCAATCCAATTAGGGTTTTTAACCAATCTTGTGCATCCAATATGTGATTTTGTGTCATTGGTTGAACATTTAGGTCATTTTCGTCCTCTGTGGGATTATTCTAATCCAATTAGGGTTTTTAACCAATCTTGTGCATCCAATATGTGATTTTGTGTCATTTTGTGTCATTGGTTGAACATTTAGGTCATTTTCGTCCTCCCTAGGCTTATTCTAATCCAATTAGGGTTTTTAACCAATCTTGTGCATCCAACATGTGATTTTGTGTCATTGGTTGAACATTTAGGTCATTTACGTCCTCCCTAGCCTTATTCTAATCTAATTAGGGTTTTTAACCAATCATGTGCATCCAATATGTGATTTTGTGTCATTTTGTGTCATTGGTTGAACATTTAGGTCTTTTTCGTCCTCCCTAGGATCTTTTTAATCCAATTAGGGTTTTTAACCAATCTTGTGCATCAAATATGTGATTTTGTGTCATTGGTTGAACATTTAGGTCATTTTCGTCCTCGCTAGGCTTTTTCTAATCCAATTAGGGTTTTTAACCAATCTTGTGCATCCAATATGTGATTTTGTGTCATTGGTTGAACATTTAGGTCATTTTCGTCCTCCCTAGGCTTATCCTAATCCAATTAAGGTTTTTAACCAATCTTGTGCATCCAATATGTGATTTTGTGTCATTGGTTGAACATATAGGTCATCTTCGTCCTCCCTAGGCTTATTCTAATCCAATTAGGGTTTTTAACCAATCTTGTGCATCCAATATGTGATTTTGTGTCATTTTGTGTCATTGGTTGAACATTTAGGTCATTTTCGTCCTCCCTAGGCTTATTCTAATCCAATTAGGGTTTTTAACCAATCTTGTGCATCCAATATGTGATTTGGTGTCATTTTGTGTCATCGGTTGAACATTTAGGTCATTTTCGTCCTCCCTAGGCTTATTCTAATCCAATTAGGGTTTTTAACCAATCTTGTGCATCCAATATGTGATTTTGTGTCATTGGTTGAACATTTTGGTCATTTTCGTCCTCCCTAGGCTTATTCTAATCCAATTAGGGTTTTTAACCAATCTTGTGCATCCAATATGTGATTTCGTGTCATTTTGTGTCATTGGTTGAACATTTAGGTCATTTTCGTCCTCCCTAGGCTTAATCTAATCCAATTAAGGTTTTTAACCAATCTTGTGCATCCAATATGTGATTTTGTGTCATTTGTTGAACATTTAGGTCATTTTCGTCCTCCCTAGGCTTATTCTAATCCAATTAGGGTTTTTAACCAATCTTGTGCATCCAATATGTGATTTTGTGTCATTTTGTGTCAGTGGTTTGACATTTAGGTCATTTTCGTCCTCCCTAGGCTTATTCTAACCAATTAGGGTTTTTAACCAATCTTGTGCATCCAATATGTGATTTTTTGTCATTGGTTGAACATTTAGGTCATTTTCGTCTTCCCTAGGCTTATTCTAATCCAATTAGGGTTTTTAACCAATCTTTTGCATCCAATATGTGATTTTGTGTCATTGGTTGAACATTTAGGTAATTTTCGTTCTCCCTAGGCTTATTCTAATCCAATTAGGGTTTTTAACCAATCTTGTGCATCCAATATGTGATTTTGTGTCATTGGATGAAGATTTAGGTCATTTTCGTCCTCCCTAGGTTTATTCTAATCCAATTAGGGTTTTTAACCAATGTTGTGCATCCAAAATGTGATTTTGTGTCATTTTGTGTCATTGATTGAATATTTAGGTCATTTTCGTCCTCCCTAGGCTTATTCTAATCCAATTAGGGTTTTTAACGAATGTTGTGCATCCAATATATGATTTTGTGTCATTGGTTGAACATTTAGGTCATTTTCCTTCTCCCTAGGTTTATTCTAATCCAATTAGGGTTTTTAACCAATCTTGTGCATCCAATATGTGATTTTGTGTCATTTTGTGTCAGTGGTTTGACATTTAGGTCATTTTCGTCCTCCCTAGGCTTATTCTAACCAATTAGGGTTTTTAACCAATCTTGTGCATCCAATATGTGATTTTTTGTCATTGGTTGAACATTTTGGTCATTTTCGTCCTCCCTAGGCTTATTCTAATCCAATTAGGGTTTTTAACCAATCTTGTGCATCCAATATGTGATTTTGTGTCATTTTGTGTCATTGGTTGAACATTTAGGTCATTTTCGTCCTCCCTAGGCTTATTCTAATCCAATTAGGGTTTTTAACCAATCTTGTGCATCCAATATGTGATTTTGTGTCATTTTCTGTCATTTTGTGTCATATGTAATCCAATTAGGTCATTTTCGTCCTCCCTAGGCTTATTCTAATCCAATTAGGGTTTTTAACCAATCTTGTGCATCCAATATGTGATTTTGTGTCATTTTGTGTCATTGGTTGAACATTTAGGTCATTTTCGTCCTCCCTAGGCTTATTCTAATCCAATTAGGGTTTTTAACCAATCTTGTGCATCCAATATGTGATTTTGTGTCATTATGTGTCATTGGTTGAACATTTAGGTCATTTTGGTCCTCCCTAGGCATATTCTAATCCAATTAGGGTTTTTAACCAATCTTGTGCATCCAATATGTGATTTTGTGTCATTTTGTGTCATTGGTTGAACATTTAGGTCATTTTCGTCCTCCCTAGGCTTATTCTAATCCAATTAGGGTTTTTAACCAATCTTGTGCATCCAATATGTGATTTTGTGTCATTGGTTGAACATTTAGGTCATTTTCATCCTCCCTAGGCTTATTCTAATCATATTAGGGTTTTTAACCAATCTTGTGCATCCAATATGTGATTTTGTGTCATTTTGTGTCATTGGTTGAACATTTAGGTCATTTTCGTCCTCCCTAGGCTTATTCTAATCCAATTAGGGTTTTTAACCAATCTTGTGCATCCAATATGTGATTTTGTGTCATTGGTTGAACATTTAGGTCATTTTCGTTCTCCCTAGGCTTATTCTAATCCAAGTAGGGTTTTTAACCAATCTTGTGCATCCAATATGTGATTTTGTGTCATTGGTTGAACATTTAGGTCATTTTCGTCCTCCCTAGGCTTATTCTAACCAATTAGGGTTTTTAACCAATCTTGTGCATCCAATATGTGATTTTTTGTCATTGATTGAACATTGAGCTCATTTTCGTCCTCCCTAGGCTTATTCTAATCCAATTAGGGTTTTTAACCAATCTTGTGCATCCAATATGTGATTTTGTGTCATTTTGTGTCATTGGTTGAACATTTAGGTCATTTTCGTTCTCCCTAGGCTTATTCTAATCCAATTAGGGTTTTTAACCAATCTTGTGCATCCAATATGTGATTTTGTGTCATTTTGTGTCATTGGTTGAACATTTAGGTCATTTTCGTCCTCCCTAGGCATATTCTAATCCAATTAGGGTTTGTAACCAATCTTGTGCATCTAATATGTGATTTTGTGTCATTGGTTGAACATTTAGGTCTTCTTCGTCCTCCCTAGGCTTATTCTAATCCAATTAGGGTTTTTAACCAATCTTGTGCATCCAATATGTGATTTTGTGTCATTTTGTGTCATTGGTTGAACATTTAGGTCATTTTCGTCCTCCCTAGGCTTATTCTAATCCAATTAGGGTTTTTAACCAATCTTGTGCATCCAATATGTGATTTTGTGTCATTTTGTGTCATTGGTTGAACATTTAGGTCATTTTCGTCCTCCCTAGGCTTATTCTAATCCAATTAGGGTTTTTAACCAATCTTGTGCATCCAATATGTCATTTTGTGTCATTGGTTAAACATTGAGGTCATTTTCGCCCTCCCTAGACTTATTCTAATCCAATTAGGGTTTTTAACCAATCTTGTGCATCCAATATGTGATTTTGTGTCATTGGTTGAACATTTAGGTCATTTTCGTCCTCCCTAGGCTTATTCTAATCCAATTAGGGTTTTTAATCAATCTTGTGCATCCAATATGTGATTTTGTGTCATTTTGTGTCATTGGTTGAAAATTTAGGTCATTTTCGTCCTCCCTAGGCTTATTCTAATCCAATTAGGGTTTTTAACCAATCTTGTGCATCCAATATGTGATTTTCTGTCATTTTGTGTCATTGGTTGAACATTTAGGTCATTTTCGTCCTCCCTAGGCTTATTCTAATCCAATTAGGGTTTTTAACCAATCTTGTGCATCCAATATGTGATTTTTTGTCATTGGTTGAATATTTAGGTCATTTTTGTCCTCCTTAGGCTTATTCTAATCCAATTAGGGTTTTTAACCAATCTTGTGCATCCAATATGTGATTTTCTGTCATTTTGTGTCATTGGTTGAACATTTAGGTCATTTTCGTCCTCCCTAGGATTATTATAATCCAATTAGGGTTTTTAACCAATCTTGTGCATCCAATATGTGATTTTGTGTCATCGGTTGAACATTTAGGTCATTTTCGTCCTCCCTAGGCTTATTCTAATCCAATTAGGGTTTTTAACCAATCTTGTGCATCCAATATGTGATTTTGTGTCATTGGTTGAACATTTAGGTCATTTTCGTCCTCCCTAGGCTTGTTCTAATCCAATTAGGGTTTTCAACAAATCTTGTGCATCCAATAAGTGCGTTTGGGTCATTGGATTAACATTTAGGTCATTTTCGTCGTATGTTGGCTTATTCTAATCCAATTAGGGTTTTTAACCAATCTTGTGCATCCAATAAGTGATTTTGTGTCATTGGTTGAACATTTAGGTCATTTTCGTCCTCCCTAGGTTTATTCTAATCCAATTAGGGTTTTTAACCAATCTTGTGCATCCAATATGTGAATTTGTGTCATTTTGTGTCATTGGTTGAACATTTAGGTCATTTTGTCCTCCCTAGGCTTGTTCTAATCCAATTAGGGTTTTTAACCAATCTTGTGCATCCAATATGTGATTTTGTGTCATTTTGTGTCATTGGTTGAACATTTAGGTCATTTTCGTCCTCCCTAGGCTTATTCTAATCCAATTAGGGTTTTTAACCAATCTTGTGCATCCAATATGTGATTTTGTGTCATTTTGTGACATTTTGTGTCATTTTGTGACATTTTGTGTCATCGGTTGAACATTTAGGTCATTTTCGTCCTCCCTAGGCTTATTCTAATCCAATTAGGGTTTTTAACCAATCTTGTGCATCCAATATGTGATTTTGTGTCATTGGTTGAACATTTTGGTCATTTTCGTCCTCCCTAGGTTTATTCTAATCCAATTAGGGTTTTTAACCAATCTTGGGCATGCAAAATGTGATTTTGTGTCATTGGTTGAACATTTTGGTCATTTTCGTCCTCCCTAGGCTTATTCTAATCCAATTAGGGTTTTTAACCAATCTTGTGCATCCAATATGTGATTTCGTGTCATTTTGTGTCATTGGTTGAACATTTAGGTCATTTTCGTCCTCCCTAGGCTTAATCTAATCCAATTAAGGTTTTTAACCAATCTTGTGCATCCAATATGTGATTTTGTGTCATTTGTTGAACATTTAGGTCATTTTCGTCCTCCCTAGGCTTATTCTAATCCAATTAGGGTTTTTAACCAATCTTGTGCATCCAATATGTGATTTTGTGTCATTTTGTGTCAGTGGTTTGACATTTAGGTCATTTTCGTCCTCCCTAGGCTTATTCTAACCAATTAGGGTTTTTAACCAATCTTGTGCATCCAATATGTGATTTTTTGTCATTGGTTGAACATTTAGGTCATTTTCGTCTTCCCTAGGCTTATTCTAATCCAATTAGGGTTTTTAACCAATCTTTTGCATCCAATATGTGATTTTGTGTCATTGGTTGAACATTTAGGTAATTTTCGTTCTCCCTAGGCTTATTCTAATCCAATTAGGGTTTTTAACCAATCTTGTGCATCCAATATGTGATTTTGTGTCATTGGATGAAGATTTAGGTCATTTTCGTCCTCCCTAGGTTTATTCTAATCAAATTAGGGTTTTTAACCAATGTTGTGCATCCAAAATGTGATTTTGTGTCATTTTGTGTCATTGATTGAATATTTAGGTCATTTTCGTCCTCCCTAGGCTTATTCTAATCCAATTAGGGTTTTTAACGAATCTTGTGCATCCAATATATGATTTTGTGTCATTGGTTGAACATTTAGGTCATTTTCGTTCTCCCTAGGTTTATTCTAATCCAATTAGGGTTTTTAACCAATCTTGTGCATCCAATATGTGATTTTGTGTCATTTTGTGTCAGTGGTTTGACATTTAGGTCATTTTCGTCCTCCCTAGGCTTATTCTAACCAATTAGGGTTTTTAACCAATGTTGTGCATCCAAAATGTGATTTTGTGTCATTTTGTGTCATTGGTTGAACATTTAGGTCATTTTCGTCCTCCCTAGGCTTAATCTAATCCAATTAAGGTTTTTAACCAATCTTGTGCATCCAATATGTGATTTTGTGTCATTTGTTGAACATTTAGGTCATTTTCGTCCTCCCTAGGCTTATTCTAATCCAATTAGGGTTTTTAACCAATCTTGTGCATCCAATATGTGATTTTGTGTCATTATGTGTCATTGGTTGAACATTTAGGTCATTTTCGTCTTCCCTAGGCTTATTCTAATCCAATTAGGGTTTTTAACCAATCTTGTGCATCCAATATGTGATTTTGTGTCATTTTGTGTCATTGGTTGAACATTTAGGTCATTTTCGTCCTCCCTAGGCTTATTCTAATCCAATTAGGGTTTTTAACCAATCTTGTGCATCCAATATGTGATTTTGTGTCATTTTGTGTCATTGGTTGAACATTTGGGTCATTTTCGTCCTCCCTCGGCTTATTCTAATCCAATTAGGGTTTTTAACCAATCTTGTGCATCCAATATGTGATTTTGTGTCATTTTGTGTCATTGGTTGAACATTTAGGTCATTTTCGTCCTCCCTAGGCTTATTCTAATCCAATTAGGGTTTTTAACCAATCTTGTGCATCTAATATGTGATTTTGTGTCATTGGTTGCACATTTAGGTCATTTTCGTCCTCGCTAGGCTTATTCTAATCCAATTAGGGTTTTTAACCAATCTTGTGGATCCAATATGTGATTTTGTGTCATTTTGTGTCATTGGTTGAACATTTAGGTCATTTTCGTCCTCCCTAGGCATATTCTAATCCAATTAGGGTTTTTCACCAATCTTGTGCATCGAATATGTGATTTTGTGTCATTGGTTCCACATTTAGGTCATTTTCGTCCTCCCTAGGCTTATTCTAATCCAATTAGGGTTTTTAACCAATCTTGTGCATATAATAAGTGATTTTGTGTCATTTGTAATCCGATTAGGTCATTTTCGTCCTCGCTAGGCTTATTCTAATCCAATTAGGGTTTTTAACCAATCTAGTGCATCCAATATGTGATTTTGTGTCATTGGTTGCACATTTAGGTCATTTTCGTCCTCCCTAGGCTTATTCTAATCCAATTAGGGTTTTTAACCAATCTTGTGCATCCAATATGTGATTTTGTGTCATTTTGTGTTATTCGTTGAACATTTAGGTCATTTTCGTCATCCCTAGGCTTATTCTAATACAATTAGGGTTCTTAACCAATCTTGTGCATCCAATATGTGATTTTGTGTCATTTTCTGTCATTGGTTGAACATTTAGGTCATTTTCGTCCTCCCTAGGCTTATTCTAAACCAATTAGGGTTTTTAACCAATCTTGTGCATCCAATATATGATTTTGTGTCATTGGTTGAACATTTAGGTCATTTTCGTTCTCCCTAGGTTTATTCTAATCCAATTAGGGTTTTTAACCAATCTTGTGCATCCAATATGTGATTTTGTGTCATTTTGTGTTAGTGGTTTGACATTTAGGTCATTTTCGTCCTCCCTAGGCTTATTCTAACCAATTAGGGTTTTTAACCAATCTTGTGCATCCAATATGTGATTTTGTGTCATTTTGTGACATTTTGTGTCATTGGTTGAACATTTAGGTCATTTTCGTCCTCCCTAGGCTTATTCTAATCCAATTAGGGTTTTTAACCAATCTTGTGCATCCAATATGTGATTTTGTGTCATTTTGTGTCAGTGGTTTGACATTTAGGTCATTTTCGTCCTCCCTAGGCTTATTCTAACCAATTAGGGTTTTTAACCAATCTTGTGCATCCAATATGTGATTTTGTGTCATTTTGAGACATTTTGTGTCATCGGTTGAACATTTAGGTCATTTTCGACCTCCCTAGGCATATTCTATTCCAATTAGGGTTTTTAACCAATCTTGTGCATCCAATATGTGATTTTGTTTCATTGGTTGAACATTTAGGTCATTTTCATTCTCCCTAGGCTTATTCTAATCCAATTAGGGTTTTTAACCAATCTTGTGCATCCAATATGTGATTTTGTGTCATTGGTTGAAGATTTGGGTAATTTTCGTCCTCCCTAGATTTATTCTAATCCAATTAGGGTTTTTAACCAATGTTGTGCATCCAAAATGTGATTTTGTGTCATTTTGTGTCATTGATTGAATATTTAGGTCATTTTCGTCCTCCCTAGGCTTATTCTAATCCAATTAGGGTTTTTAACCAATCTTGTGCATCCAATATGTGATTTTGTGTCAT
>JBBPBQ010000008.1:1299196-1317113 GCA_037974755.1 Cicer yamashitae | reverse complement strand
AATAAGCCTAGGGAGGACGAAAATGACCTAAATGTTCAACCAATGACACAAAATGAAACAAAATCACATATTGGATGCACAAGATTGGTTAAAAACCCTAATTGGATTAGAATAAGCCTAGGGAGGACGAAAATGACCTAAATGTTCAACCAATGACACAAAATCAGATATTGGATGCACAAGATTGGTTAAAAACACTAATTGGATTAGAATAAGCCTAGGGAGGACGAAAATGACCTAAATGTTCAACCAATGACACAAAATGATACAAAATAACATATTGCATGCACTAGATTGGTTAAAAACCCTAATTGGATTAGAATAAACCTAGTGAGGACGAAAATGACCAAAATGTTCAACCAATGACACAAAATCACATATTGGATTCACAAGATTGGTTAAAAACCATAATTGGATTAGCATAAGCCTAGGGAGGACGAAAATGACCTAAATGTTCAACCAATGACACAAAATGACACAAAATCACATATTGGATGCACAAGATTGGTTAAAACCCCTAATTGGATTAGAATAAGCCTAGGGAGGACGAAAATGACTTAAATGTTCAACCAATGACACAAAATGAAACAAAATCACATATTGGATGCACAAGATTGGTTAAAAACCCTAATTGGATTAGAATAAGCCTAGGGAGGACGAAAATGACCTAAATGTTCAACCAATGACACAAAATCAGATATTGGATCCACAAGATTGGTTAAAAACACTAATTGGATTAGAATAAGCCTAGGGAGGACGAAAATGACCTAAATGTTCAACCAATGACACAAAATCACATATTTGATGCACAAGATTGGTTAAAAACCCTAATTGGATTAGAATAAGCCTAGGGAGGACGAAAATGAACTAAATGTTCAACCAATGACACAAAATCACATATTGGATGCACAAGATTGGTTAAAAACCCTAATTGGATTAGAATAAGCCTAGGGAGGACGAAAATGACCTAAATGTTCAACCAAATTACACAAAATGATACAAAATCACATATAGGATGCACAAGATTGGTTAAAAACCCTAATTGGATTAGAATAAGCCTAGGGAGGACGAAACTGACCTAAATGTTCAACCAATGACACAAAATCACATATTGGATGCACAAGATTGGTTCAAAACCCTAATTGGATTAGAATAAGCCTCGGGAGGACGAAAATGACCTAAATGTTCAACCAATGACACAAAATCACATATTGGATGCACAAGATTGGTTAAAAACCCTAATTGGATTAGAATAAGCCTAGGGAGGACGAAAATGACCTAAATGTTCAACCAATGACACAAAATCACATATTGGATGCACAAGATTGGTTAAAAACCCTAATTTGATTAGAGTAAGCCTGGGGAGGACGAAAATGACATAAATGTTCAACCAATGACACAAAATGACAGAAAATCACATATTGGATGCACAAGATTGGTTAAAAACCCTAATTGGATTAGAATAAGCCTAGGGAGGACGAAAATGACCTAAATGTTCAACCAATGACACAAAATCACATATTGGATGCACAAGATTGGTTAAAAACCCTAATTGGATTAGAATAAGCCTAGGGAGGACGAAAATGACCTAAATGTTCAACCAATAACACAAAATCAGATATTGGATGCACAAGATTGGTTAAAAACCCTAATTGAATTAGAATAAGCCTAGGGAGTACGAAAATGACCTAAATGTTCAACCAATGACACAAAATGAAACAAAATCACATATTGGATGCACAAGATTGGTTAAAAACCCTAATTGGATTAGAATAAGCCTAGGGAGGAGGAAAATGATCTAAATGTTCAACCAATGACACAAAATCACATATTGGATGCACCAGATTGGTTAAAAACCTAATTGGATTAGAATAAGTCTAGGGAGCACGAAAATGACCTAAATGTTCAACCAATGACACAAAATGATACAAAATCACATATTGCATGCACTAGATTGGTTAAAAACCCTAATTGGATTAGAATAAGCCTAGGGAGGACGAAAATGACCAAAATGTTCAACCAATGACACAAAATCACATATTGGATGCACAAGATTGGTTAAAAACCGTAATTGGATTAGCATAAGCCTATGGAGGACGAAAATGACCTAAATGTTCAACCAATGACACAAAATGACACAAAATCACATATTGGATGCACAAGATTGGTTAAAAACCCTAATTGGATTAGAATAAGCCTAGGGAGGAAGAAAATGACCTAAATGTTCAACCAATGACACAAAATGACACAAAATCACATATTGGATGCACAAGATCGGTTACAAACCCTAATTGGATTAGAATAAGCCTAGGGAGGACGAAAATGATCTAAATGTTCAACCAATGACACAAAATCACATATTGGATGCACAAGATTGGTTAAAAACCCTAATTGGATTAGAATAAGTCTAGGGAGGACGAAAATGACCTAAATGTTCAACCAATGACACAAAATGACACAAAATCACATATTGGATGCACAAGATTAGTTAAAAACCCTAATCGGATTAGAATAAGCCTATGGAGAACGAAAATGACCTAAATGTTCAACCAATGATACAAAATCACATATTGGATGTAGAAGATTGGTTAAAAATCCTAATTGGATTAGAATAAGCCTCGGGAGGACGAAAATGACCTAAATGTTCAACCAATGACACAAAATGACACAAAATCACATATTGGATGCACAAGATTGGTTAAAAACCCTAATTGAATAAGAATAAGCCTAGCGAGGACGAAAATGACCTAATTGGGTTACCAATTAAATAAAATCACTTATTATATGCACAAGATTGGTTAAAAACCCTAATTGGATTAGAATAAGCCTAGGGAGGACGAAAATGACCTAAATGTTCAACCAATGACACAAAATCACATATTGGATGCACAAGATTGGTTAAAAACCCTAATTGGATTAGAATAAGCCTAGGGAGGACGAAAATGACCTAAATGTTCAACCAATGACACAAAATCACATATTGGATGCACAAGATTGGTTAAAAACCCTAATTGGATTGGAATAAGCCTATAGAGGACGAAAATGATCTATATATTCAACCAATGACACAAAATGACACAAAATCACATATTGGATGCACAAGATTGGTAAAAAACCCTAATTGGATTAGAATAAGCCTAGGGAGGACAAAAATGACCTAAATGTTCAACCGATGACACAAAATGACACAAAATCATATATTGGATGCACAAGATTGGTTAAAAACCCTAATTGGATTAGAATAAGCCTAGGGAGGACGAAAATGACCTAAATGTTCAACCAATGACACAAAATCACATATTGGTTGCACAAGATTGGTTAAAAACCCTAATTGGATTAGAATAAGCCTAGGGAGGACGAAAATGAACTAAATGTTCAACCAATGACACAAAATGACACAAAATCACATATTGGATGCACAAGATTGGTTAAAAACCCTAATTGGATTAGAATAAGCCTAGGGAGGACGAAAATGACCTAAATGTTCAACCAATGACACAAAATGACACAAAATCACATATTGCATGCACAAGATTGGTTAAAACCTTATTGGATTAGAATAAGCCTAGGGAGGACGAAAATGACCTAAATGTTCAACCAATGACACAAAATGACACAAAATCACATATTGGATGCACAAGATTGGTTAAAAACCCTAATTGGATTAGAATAAGCCTAGGGAGGACGAAAATGACCTAAATGTTGAACCAATGACACAAAATCACATATTGAATACACAAGATTGGTAAAAACCCTAATTGGATTAGAATAAGCCTAGGGAGGACGAAAATGACCTAAATGTTCAACCAATGACACAAAATGACACAAAATCACATATTGGATGCACAAGATTGGTTAAAAACCCTAATTGGATTAGAATAAGCCTAGGGAGGACGAAAATGACCTAAATGTTCAACCAATGACACAAAATCACATATTGGATGCACAAGATTGGTTAAAAACCCTGATTAGATTAGAATAAGCCTAGGGAGGACGAAAATAACCTAAATGTTCAACCAATGACACAAAATGACACAAAATCACATATTGGATGCACAAGATTGGTTAAAAACCCTAATTGGATTAGAATAAGCCTAGGGAGGACGAAAATAAACTAAATCTTCAACCATGGACACAAAATGACAAAAAATCACATATTGGATGCACAAGATTGGTTAAAAACCCTAATTGGATTAGAATAAGCCTAGGGCGGACGAAAATGACCTAAATGTTCAACCAATGACACAAAATGACACAAAATCACATATTGGATGCACAAGATTGGTTAAAAACCCTAATTGGATTAGAATAAGCCTAGGGAGGACGAAAATGACCTAAATGTTCAACCAATGACACAAAATGACACAAAATCACATATTGGATGCACAAGATTGGTTAAAAACCCTAATTGGATTAGAATAAGCCTAGGAGGACGAAAATGAACTAAAAGTTTAGCCAATGACACAAAATGACACAAAATCACATATTGGATGCACAAGATTGGTTAAAAACCCTAATTGGATTAGAATAAGCCTAGGGAGGACGAAAATGACCTAAATGTTCAACCAATGACACAAAATCACATATTGGATGCACAAGATTGGTTAAAAACCCTAATTGGATTAGAATAAGCCTAGGGAGGACGAAATTGACCTAAAAGTTCAACCAATGACACAAAATCACATATTGGATGCACAAGATTGGTTAAAAACCCTAATTGGATTAGAATAAGCCTAGGGAGGACGAAAATGACCTAAATGATCAACCAATAACACAAAATGACACAAAATCACATATTGGATGCACATGATTGGTTAAAAACCATAATTGGATTAGAATAAGTCTAGGGAGGACGAAAATGACCTAAATGTTCAACCAATGACACAAAATGACACAAAATCACATATTGGATGCACAAGATTGGTTAAAAACCCTAATTGGATTAGAATAAGCCTAGGGAGGACGAAAATGACCTAAATGTTCAACCAATGACACAAAATCACATATTGGATGCACAAGATTGGTTAAAAACCCTAATTGGATTATAATAATCCTAGGGAGGACGAAAATGACCTGAATGTTCAACCAATGACACAAAATGACAGAAAATCACATATTGGTTGCACAAGATTGGTTAAAAACCCTAATAGGATTAGAATAAGCCTACGGAGGACGAAAATGACCTAAATGTTCAACAAATGACACAAAATGACACAAAATCACATATTGGATGCACAAGATTGGTTAAAAACCCTAATTGGATTAGAATAAGCCTAGGGAGGACGAAAATGACCTAAATGTTCAACCAATGACACAAAATGACACAAAATCACATATTGGATGCACAAGATTGATTAAAAACCCTAATTGGATTAGAATAAGCCTAGGGAGGACGAAAATGACCTAAATGTGCAACCAATGACACAAAATCACATATTGGATGCACAAGATTGGTTAAAAACCCTAAATGGATTAGAATAAGCCTATGGAGGACGAAAATGACCTAAATGTTCAACCAATGACACAAAATGACACAAAATCACATATTGGATGCACAAGATTGGTTAAAAACCCTAATTGGATTAGAATAAGCCTAGGGAGGACGAAAATGACCTAAATGTTCAACCAATGACACAAAATGACACAAAATCACATATTGGATGCACAAGATTGGTTAAAAACCCTAATTGGATTAGAATAACCCTAGGGAGGACGAAAATGACCTCAATGTTCATCCAATGACACAAAATGACACAAAATCCCACATTGGATGCACAAGATTGGTTAAAAACCCTAATTGGATTAGAATAAGTCTAGGGAGGACGAAAATGACCTAAATGTTCAACCAATGACACAAAATCACATATTGGATGCACAAGATTGGTTAAAATTCCTAATTGGATTAGAATAAGCCTAGGGAGGACGAAAATGACCTTAATGTACAACCAATGACACAAAATGACACAAAATGACATATTGGATGCACAAGATTGGTTAAAAACCCTAATTGGATTTGAATAAGCCTAGGGAGGACGAAAATGACCTAAATGTTCAACCAATGACACAAAATCACATATTGGATGCACAAGATTGGTTAAAAACCCTAATTGGATTAGCATAAGCCTACGGAGGACGAAAATGACCTAAATGTTCAACCAATGACACAAAATCACATATTGGATGCACAAGATTGGTTAAAAACCCTAATTGGATTAGAATAAGCCTAGGGAGGACGAAAATGACCTAAATGTTCAACCAATGACACAAAATGACACAAATTCACATATTGGATGCACAAGATTGGTTAAAAACCCTAATTGGATTAGAATAAGCCTAGGGGGGACGAAAATGACCTAAATGTTCGACCAATGACACAAAATCACATATTGGATGCACAAGATTGGTTAAAAACCCGAATTGGATTAGAATAAGCATAGCGAGGACGAAAATGACCTAAATGTTCAACCAATGACACAAAATCACATATTGGATGCACAAGATTGGTTAAAAACCCTAATTGGATTAGAATAAGCCTAGGGAGGACGAAAATGACCTAAATGTTCAACCAATGACACAAAATCACATATTGGATGCACAAGAATGGTTAAGAACACTAATTGGATTAGAATAAGCGTAGGCAGGACGAAAATGACCCAAATGTTCAACCAATGACACAAAATCACATATTGGATGCACAAGATTGGTTAAAAACCCTAATTGGATTAGAATAAGCCTAGGGAGGACGACAATGACCTAAATGTTCAACCAATGACACAAAATCACATATTGGATGCACAAGATTGGTTAAAATCCCTAATTGGATTAGAATAAGCCTAGGGAGGACGAAAATGACCTAAATGTTCAACCAATGACACAAAATCACATATTGGATGCACAAGATTGGTTAAAAACCCTAATTTGATTAGAATAAGCCTAGGGAGGACGAAGATGACCTAAATGTTCATCCAATGACACAAATTGACACAAAAACACATATTGGATACACAAGATTGGTTAAAAACCCTAACTGGTTTAGAATAAGCCTAGGGAGGACGAAAATGACCTAAATGTTCAACCAATGACACAAAATCACATATTGGATGCACAAGATTGGTTAAAAACCCTAATTGGATTAGAATAAGCCTAGGGAGGACGAAAATGACCTAAATGTTCAACCAATGACACAAAATCACATATTGGATGCACAACATTGGTTAAAAACCCTAATTGGATTTGAATAAGCCTAGGTTGGATGAAAATGACCTAAATGTTCAACCAATGACACAGAATCACATATTGGATGCACGAGATTGGTTAAAAACCCTAATTGGATTAAAATAAGTCTAGGGAGGACGAAAATGACCTAAATGTTCAACCAATGACACAAAGTGACACAAAATCACATATTGGATACACAAGATGGGTTAAAAACCCTAATTGGATTAGAATTAGCCTAGGGAGGACGAAAATGACCTAAATGTTCAACCAATGACACAAAATGACACAAAATCACATATTGGATGCACAAGATTGGTTAAAAACCCTAATTGGATTAGAATAAGCCTAGGGAGGACGAAAGTGACCTAAATGTTCAACCAATGACACAAAATGACACAAAATCACATATTGGATGCACAAGATTGGTTAAACACCCTAATTGGATTAGAATAAGGCTAGGGAGGACGAAAATGGCCTAAATTTTCAACCAATGACACAAATTGACACAAAATCACATATGGGATGCAAAAGATTGGATTAAAATCCTAATTGGATTAGAATAAGCCTGGGGAGGACGAAAATGACCTAAATGTTCAACCAATGACACAAAATCACATATTGGATGCACAAGATTAGTTAAAAACCCTAATTGGATTAGAATAAGCCTAGGGAGGACGAAAGTGACCTAAATGTTCAACCAATGACACAAAATGACACAAAATCACATATTGGATGCACAAGATTGGTTAAAAACCCTAATTGGATTAGAATAAGCCTAGGGAGGACGAAAATGACCTAAATGTTCAACCAATGACACAAATTGACACAAAATCACATATAGGATGCACAAGATTGGTTAAAAACCCTATTTGGATTAGAATAAGCCTAGGGAGGACCAAAATGACCTAAATGTTCAACCAATGACACAAAATGACACAAAATCACATATTGGATGCTCAAGATTGGTTAAAAACCCTAATGGGATTAGAATAAGCCTAGGGAGGACGAGAATGACCTAAATGTTCAACCAATGACACAAAATCACATATTGGATGCACAAGATTGGTTAAAAACCCTAATTGGATTAGAATAAACTTAGGGAGGACGAAAATGACCAAAATGTTCAACGAATGACAGAAAATCAAATATTGGATGCACAAGATTGGTTAAAAACACTAATTGGATTAGAATAACCCTAGGGAGGACGAAAATGACCTAAATGTTCAACCAATGACACAAAATCACATATTGGATGCACAAGATTGGTTATAAACCCTAATTGGATTAGAATAAGCCTAGGGACGACGAAAATGACCTAAATGTTCAACCAATTACACAAAATCACATATTGGATGCACAAGATTTGTTAAAAACCGTAATTGGATTAGAATAAGCCTAGGGAGGACGAAAATGACCTAAATGTTCAACCAATGACACAAAATGACAATAAATCACATATTGGATGCACAAGATTGGTTAAAAACCCTAATTGGATTAGAATATGCCTAGGGAGGACGAAAATGACCTAAATGTTCAACCAATGACACAAAATGACACAAAATCACATATTGGATGCACAAGATTGGTTAAAAACCCTAATTGGATTAGAATAAGCCTAGGGAGGACGAAAATGACCTAAATGTTCAACCAATGACACAAAATGACACAAAATCACATATTGGATGCACAAGATTGGTTAAATACCCTAATTGGATTATAACAAGCCTAGGGAGGACGAAAATGACCTAAATGTTCAACCAATGACACAAAATGACACAAAATCACATATTGGATGCACAAGATTGGTTAAAAACCCTAATTGGATTAGAATAAGCCTAGGGAGGACGAAAATGACCTAAATGTTCAACCAATGACACAAAATCACATATTGGATGCACAAGATTGGTTAAAAACCGTAATTGGATTATAATAAGCTTAGGGATGACGAAAATGACCTAAATGTTCAACCAATGACACAAAATGACACAAAAACACATATTGCATGCACTAGATTGGTTAAAAACCCTAATTGGATTAGAATAAGCCTAGGGAGGACGAAAATGACCTAAATGTTCAACCAATGACACAAAATCACATATTGGATGCACAAGATTGGTTAAAAACCGTAATTGGATTATAATAAGCTTAGGGAGGACGAAAATGACCTAAATGTTCAACCAATGACACAAAATCACATATTTGATGCACAAGATTGGTTAAAAACCCTAATTGGATTAGAATAAGCCTAGGGAGGACGAAAATGACCTAAATGTTCAACCAATGACACAAAATCAGATATTGGATGCACAAGATTGGTTAAAAACCCTAACTGGATTAGAATAAGCATAGGGAGGACGAAAATGACCTAAATGTTCAACCAATGACACAAAATGACACAAAATCACATATTGCATGCACTAGATTGGTTAAAAACCCTAATTGGATTAGAATAAGCCTAGGGAGGACGAAAATGACCTAAATGTTCAACCAATGACACAAAATCAGATATTGGATGCACAAGATTGGTTAAAAACCCTAATTGGATTAGAATAAGCCTAGGGAGGACGAAAATGACCAAAATGTTCAACCAATGACACAAAATCACATATTTGATGCACAAGATTGGTTAAAAACCATAATTGGATTAGCATAAGCCTAGGGAGGACGAAAATGACCTAAATGTTCAACTAATGACACAAAATGACACAAAATCACATATTGGATGCACAAGATTGGTTAAAAACCGTAATTGGATTAGCATAAGCCTAGGGAGGACGAAAATGACCTAAATGTTCAACCAATGACACAAAATGACACAAAATCACATATTGGATGCACAAGATTGGTTAAAAACCCTAATTGGATTAGAATAAGCCTAGGGAGGACGAAAATGACCTAAATGTTCAACCAATGACAAAAAATCACACAAAATCACATATTGGATGCACAAGATTGGTTAAAAACCCTAATTGGATTAGAATAAGCCTAGGGAGGACGAAAATGACCTAAATGTTCAACCAATGACACAAAATGACACAAAATCACATATTGGATGCCCAAGATTGGTTAAAAATCCTAATTGGATTAGAATAAGCATAGGGAGGACGAAAATGACCTAAATGTTCAACCAATGACACAAAAGGACACAAACTCACATATTGGATGCACAAGATTGGTTAAAAACCTTAATTGAATTAGAATATCCCTAGGGAGGACGAAAATGACCTAAATGTTCAACCAATGACACAAAATGACACAAAATCACATATTGGATGCACAAGATTGGTTAAAAACCCTAATTGGATTAGAATAAGCCTAGGGAGGACGAAAATGACCTAAATGTTCAACCAATGACACAAAATCACATATTGGATGCACAAGATTGGTTAAAAACCCTAATTGGAGTAGAATAAGCCTAGGGAGGACGAAAATGACCTAAATGTGCAACCAATGACACAAAATCACATATTGGATGCACAAGATTGGTTAAAAACCCTAATTGGATTAGAATAAGCCTAGGGAGGACGAAAATGATCTAAATGTTCAACCAATGACACAAAATGACACAAAATCACATATTGGATGCACAAGATTAGTTAAAAACCCTAATTGGATTAGAATAAGCCTAGGGAAGACGAAAATGACCTAAATGTTCAACCAATGACACAAAATCACATATTGGATGCACAACATTGGTTAAAAACCCTAATTGGATTAGAATAGGCCTAGGGACGACGAAAATTACCTAAATGTTCAACCAATGACACAAAATCACATATTGGATCCACAACATTGGTTAAAAACCCTAATTGGATTAGAATAAGCCTAGGGACGACGAAAATTACCTAAATGTTCAACCAATGACACAAAATCACAGATTGGATGCACAAGATTGGTTAAAAACCCTAATTGGATTAGAATTAACCTATGGAGGACGAAAATGACCTAAATGTTCAACCAATGACACAAAATGACACAAAATCACATATTGGATGCACAAGATTGGTTAAAAACCCTAATTGGATTAGAATAAGCCTAGGGAGGACGAAAATGACCTAAATGTTCAACCAATGACACAAAATGACACAAAATCACATATTGGATGCAAAAGATTGGTTAAAAACCCTAATTGGATTAGAATAAGCCTAGAGAGGACGAAAATGACCTAAATGTTCAACCAATGACACAAAATGACACAAAATCACATATTGGATGCACAAGATTGGTTAAAAACCCTAATTGGATTAGAATAAGCCTAGGGAGGACGAAAATGACCTAAATGTTCAACCAATGACACAAAATGACACAAAATCACATATTGGATGCACAAGAATGGTTAAAACCCCTAATTGGATTAAAATAAGCCTAGGGAGGACGAAAATGACTTAAATGTTCAACCAATGACACAAAATGAAACAAAATCACATATTGGATGCACAAGATTGGTTAAAAACCCTAATTGGATTAGAATAAGCCTAGGGAGGACGAAAATGACCTAAATGTTCAACCAATGACACAAAATCAGATATTGGATGCACAAGATTGGTTAAAAACCCTAATTGGATTAGAATAAGCCTAGGGAGGACGAAAATGACCTAAATGTTCAACCAATGACACAAAATGATACAAAATCACATATTGCATGCACTAGATTGGTTAAAAACCCTAATTGGATTAGAATAAGCCTAGGGAGGACGAAAATGACCAAAATGTTCAACCAATGACACAAAATCACATATTGGATGCATAAGATTGGTTAAAAACCATAATTGGATTAGCATAAGCCTAGGGAGGACGAAAATGACCTAAATGTTCAACCAATGACACAAAATGACACAAAATCACATATTGGATGCACAAGATTGGTTAAAACCCCTAATTGGATTAGAATAAGCCTAGGGAGGACGAAAATGACTTAAATGTTCAACCAATGACACAAAATGAAACAAAATCACATCTTGGATGCACAAGATTGGTTAAAAACCCTAATTGGATTAGAATAAGCCTAGGGAGGACGAAAATGACCTAAATGTTCAACCAATGACACAAAATCAGATATTGGATGCACAAGATTGGTTAAAAACCCTAATTGGATTAGAATAAGCCTAGGGAGAACGAAAATGACCTAAATGTTCAACCAATGACACAAAATGATACAAAATCACATATTGCATGCACTAGATTGGTTAAAAACCCTAATTGGATTAGAATAAGCCTAGGGAGGACGAAAATGACCAAAATGTTCAACCAATGACACAAAATCACATATTTGATGCACAAGATTGGTTAAAAACCATAATTGGATTAGCATAAGCCTAGGGAGGACGAAAATGACCTAAATGTTCAACTAATGACACAAAATGACACAAAATCACATATTGGATGCACAAGATTGGTTAAAAACCGTAATTGGATTAGCATAAGCCTAGGGAGGACGAAAATGACCTAAATGTTCAACCATTGACACAAAATGACACAAAATCACATATTGGATGCACAAGATTGGTTAAAAACCCTAATTGGATTAGAATAAGCCTAGGGAGGACGAAAATGACCTAAATGTTCAACCAATGACACAAAATGACACAAAATCACATATTGGATGCACAAGATCGGTTACAAACCCTAATTGGATTAGAATAAGCGTAGGGAGGACGAAAATGATCTAAATGTTCAACCAATGACACAAAATCACATATTGGATGCACAAGATTGGTTAAAAACCCTAATTGGATTAGAATAAGTCTAGGGAGGACGAAAATGACCTAGATGTTCAACCAATGACACAAAATGACACAAAATCACATATTGGATGCACAAGATTGGTTAAAACCCCTAATTGGATTAGAATAAGCATAGGGAGGACGAAAATGACCTAAATGTTCAACCAATGACATAAAATGAAACAAAATCACATATTGGATGCACAAGATTGGTTAAAAACCCTAATTGGATTAGAATAAGCCTAGGGAGGACGAAAATGACCTAAATGTTCAACCAATGACACAAAATCACATATTGGATGCACAAGATTGGTTAAAAACCCTAATTGGATTAGAATAAGCCTAGGGAGGACGAAAATGACCTAAATGTTCAACCAATAACACAAAATCAGATATTGGATGCACAAGATTGGTTAAAAACCCTAATTGAATTAGAATAAGCCTAGGGAGTACGAAAATGACCTAAATGTTCAACCAATGACACAAAATGAAACAAAATCACATATTGGATGCACAAGATTGGTTAAAAACCCTAATTGGATTAGAATAAGCCTAGGGAGGAGGAAAATGATCTAAATGTTCAACCAATGACACAAAATCACATATTGGATGCACCAGATTGGTTAAAAACCTAATTGGATTAGAATAAGTCTAGGGAGCACGAAAATGACCTAAATGTTCAACCAATGACACAAAATGATACAAAATCACATATTGCATGCACTAGATTGGTTAAAAACCCTAATTGGATTAGAATAAGCCTAGGGAGGACGAAAATGACCAAAATGTTCAACCAATGACACAAAATCACATATTGGATGCACAAGATTGGTTAAAAACCGTAATTGGATTAGCATAAGCCTATGGAGGACGAAAATGACCTAAATGTTCAACCAATGACACAAAATGACACAAAATCACATATTGGATGCACAAGATTGGTTAAAAACCCTAATTGGATTAGAATAAGCCTAGGGAGGAAGAAAATGACCTAAATGTTCAACCAATGACACAAAATGACACAAAATCACATATTGGATGCACAAGATCGGTTACAAACCCTAATTGGATTAGAATAAGCCTAGGGAGGACGAAAATGATCTAAATGTTCAACCAATGACACAAAATCACATATTGGATGCACAAGATTGGTTAAAAACCCTAATTGGATTAGAATAAGTCTAGGGAGGACGAAAATGACCTAAATGTTCAACCAATGACACAAAATGACACAAAATCACATATTGGATGCACAAGATTGGTTAAAACCCCTAATTGGATTAGAATAAGCCTAGGGAGGACTAAAATGACTTAAATGTTCAACCAATGACACAAAATGAAACAAAATCACATATTGGATGCACAAGATTGGTTAAAAACCCTAATTGGATTAGAATAAGCCTAGGGAGGACGAAAATGACCTAAATGTTCAACCAATGACACAAAATCACATATTGGATGCACAAGATTGGTTAAAAATCCTAGTTGGATTAGAATAAGCCTAGGGAGGACGAAAATGACCTAAATGTTCAACCAATGACACAAAATGAAACAAAATCACATATTGGATGCACAAGATTGGTTAAAAACCCTAATTGGATTAGAATAAGCCTAGGGAGGACGAAAATGACCTAAATGATCAACCAATGACACAAAATCACATATTGGATGCACAAGATTGGTTAAAAACACTAATTGGATTAGAATAACTCTAAGGAGGACGAAAATGACCTAAATGTTCAACCAATGACACAAAATCACATATTGGATGCACAAGATTGGTTAAAAACCCTAATTGGATTAGAATAAGCCTAGGGAGGACGAAAATGACCTAAATGTTCAACCAATAGCACAAAATGACACAAAATCACATATTGGATGCACAAGATTGGTTAAAAACCCTAATTGGATTAGAATAAGCCTAGGGAGGACGAAAATGACCTAAATGTTCAACCAATGACACAAAATGACACAAAATCACATATTGGATGCACAAGATTGGTTAAAAACCCTAGTTGGATTATAATAAGCCTAGGGAGGACGAAAATGACCTAAATGTTCAACCAATGACACAAAATCACATATTGGATGCACAAGATTGGTTAAAAACCCTAATTGGATTAGAATAAGCCTAGGGAGGACGAAAATGACCTAAATGTTCAACCAATGACACAAAATGACACAAAATCACATATTGGATGCACAAGATTGGTTAAAAACCCTAATTGTTTTAGAATAAGCCTAGGGAGGACGAAATGACCTAAATGTTCAACCAATGACACAAAATGACACAAAATCACATATTGGATGCACAAGATTGGTTAAAAACCCTAATTGGATTAGAATAAGCCTAGGGAGGACGAAAATGACCTAAATGTTCAACCAATGACACAAAATCACATATTGGATGCACAAGATTGGTTAAAAACCCTAATTGGATTAGAATAAGCCTAGGGAGGACGAAAATGACCTAAATGTTGAACCATTGACACAAAATGACACAAAATTACATATTGAATGCACAAGATTGGTTAAAAACCCTAATTGGATTAGAATAAGCCTAGGGAGGACGAAAATTACCTAAATGTTCAACCAATGACACAAAATCACATGTTGGATGCACAAGATTGGTTAAAAACCCTAATTGGATTAGAATAAGCCTAGGGAGGACGAAAATGACCTAAATGTTCAACCAATGACACAAAATCACATATTGGATGCACAAGATTGGTTAAAAACCCTAATTGGATTAGAATATGCCTAGGGAAGAGGAAAATGACATAAATGTTCAACCCATGACACAAAATCACATATTGGATGCACAAGATTGGTTAAAAACACTAATTGGATTAGAATAAGCCTAGGGAGGACGAAAATGACCTAAATGTTCAACCAATTACACAAAATCACATATTGGATTCACAAGATTGGTTAAAAACCCAAATTGGATTAGAATATGCCTAGGGAAGAGGAAAATGACCTAAATGTACAACCCATGACACAAAATGACACAAAATCACATATTGGATGCACAAGATTGGTTAAAAACCCTAATTGGATTAGAATAAGCCTAGGGAGGACGAAAATGACCTAAATGTTCAACCAATGACACAAAATCACATATTGGATGCACAAGATTGGTTAAAAACCCTAATTGGATTAGAATATGCCTAGGGAGGACGAAAATGACCTAAATGTTCAACCAATGACAGAAAATCACATATTGGATGCACAAGATTGGTTAAAAACCCTAATTGGATTAGAATAAGCCTAGGGAGGACGAAAATGACCTAAATGTTCAACCAATGACACAAAATCACATATTGGATGCACAAGATTGGTTAAAAACCCTAATTGGATTAGAATAAGCCTAGGGAGGACGAAAATGACCTAAATGTTCAACCAATGACACAAAATGCACAAAATCACATATTGGATGCACAAGATTGGTTAAAAACCCTAATTGGATTAGAATAAGCCTAGGGAGGACGAAAATGATCTAAATGTTCAAGCAATGAGACAAAATCACATATTGGATGCACAAGATTGGTTAAAAACCCTAATTGGATTAGAATAAGCCTAGGGAGGACGAAAATGACCTAAATGTTCAACCAATGACACAAAATCACATATTGGATGCACAAGATTGGTTAAAAACCCTAATTGGATTAGAATAAGCCTAGGGAGGACGAAAATGACCTAAATGTTCAACCAATGACACAAAATCACATATTGGATGCACAAGATTGGTTAAAAACCCTCATTGGATTAGAATAAGCCTAGGGAGGACGAAAATGACCTAAATGTTCAACCAATGACACAAAATCACATATTGGATGCACAAGATTGGTTAAAAACCCTAATTGGATTAGAATAAGCCTAGGGAGGACGAAAATGACCTAAATGTTCAACCAATGACACAAAATGACACAAAATCACATATTGGATTCACTAGTGGTTAAAAACCCTAATTGGATTAGAATAAGCCTAGGGAGGACGAAAATGACCTAAATGTTCAACCAATTACACAAAAAGACACAAAGTCACATATTGGATGCACAAGATTGGTTAAAAACCCTAATTGGTTTAGAATAAGCCTAGGGAGGACGAAAATGAACTAAATGTTCAACCAATGACACAAAATCACATATTGGATGCACAAGATTGGTTAAAAACCCTAATTGGATTAAAATAAGCCTAGGGAGGACGAAAATGACCTAAATGTTCAACCAATGACACAAAATGACACAAAATCACATATTGGATTCACAAGATTGGTTAAAAACCCTAATTGGATTAGAATAAGCCTAGGGAGGACGAAAATGACCTAAATGTTCAACCAATGACACAAAATGACACAAAATCACATATTGGATGCACAAGATCGGTTACAAACCCTAATTGGATTAGAATAAGCGTAGGGAGGACGAAAATGATCTAAATGTTCAACCAATGACACAAAATCACATATTGGATGCACAAGATTGGTTAAAAACCCTAATTGGATTAGAATAAGTCTAGGGAGGACGAAAATGACCTAAATGTTCAACCAATGACACAAAATCAGATATTGGATGCACAAGATTGGTTAAAAACCCTAACTGGATTAGAATAAGCATAGGGATGACGAAAATGACCTAAATGTTCAACCAATGACACAAAATGACACAAAAACACATATTGCATGCACTAGATTGGTTAAAAACCCTAATTGGATTAGAATAAGCCTAGGGAGGACGAAAATGACCTAAATGTTCAACCAATGACACAAAATCACATATTGGATGCACAAGATTGGTTAAAAACCGTAATTGGATTATAATAAGCTTAGGGAGGACGAAAATGACCTAAATGTTCAACCAATGACACAAAATCACATATTTGATGCACAAGATTGGTTAAAAACCCTAATTGGATTAGAATAAGCCTAGGGAGGACGAAAATGACCTAAATGTTCAACCAATGACACAAAATCA
>JBBPBQ010000008.1:1262013-1291286 GCA_037974755.1 Cicer yamashitae | reverse complement strand
TCATTTTCGTCCTCCCTAGGCTTATTCTAATCCAATTAGGGGTTTTAACCAATCTTGTGCATCCAATATGTGATTTAGTGTCATTTTGTGTCATTGGTTGAACATTTAGGTCATTTTCGTCCTCCCTAGGCTTTTTCTAATCCAATTAGGGTTTTTAACCAATCTTGTGCATCCAATATGTGATTTTGTGTCATTTTCTGTCATTGGTTGAACATTTAGCTCATATTCGTCCTCCCTAGGCTTATTCTAATCCAATTACGGTTTTTAACCAATCTTGTGCATCCAATATGTGATTTTGTGTCATTGGTTGAACATTTAGGTCATTTTCGTCCTCCCTAGGCTTATTCTAATCCAATTAGGGTTTTTAACCAATCTAGTGCATGCAATATGTGATATTGTGTCATTTTGTGTCATTGGTTAAACATTTAGGTCATTTTCGTCCTCCCAAGGCTTATTCTAATCCAATTAGGGTATTTAACCAATCTTGTGCATCCAATATGTGATTTTGTGTCATTGGTTGAACATTTAGGTCATTTTCGTCCTCCCTAGGCTTATTCTAATCCAATTAGGGTTTTTAACCAATCTAGTGCATGCAATATGTGATTTTGTGTCATTTTGTGTCATTGGTTGAACATTTAGGTCATTTTCGTCCTCCCTATGCTTATTCTAATCCAATTAGGGTTTTTAACCAATCTTGTGCATCCAATATCTGATTTTGTGTCATTGGTTGAACATTTAGGTCATTTTCGTCCTCCCTAGGCTTATTCTAATCCAATTACGGTTTTTAACCATTCTTGTGCATCCAATATGTGATTTTGTGTCATTTTGTGTCATTGGTTGAACATTTAGATCATTTTCGTCCTCCCGGGGCTTATTCTAATCCAATTAGAGTTTTTAACCAATCTTGTGCATCCAATATGTGATTTTGTGTCATTGGTTGAACATTTAGGTCATTTTCGTCCTCCCTAGGCTTATTCTAATCCAATTAGGGTTTTTAACCAATCTAGTGCATGCAATATGTGATTTTGTGTCATTTTGTGTCATTGGTTGAACATTTAGGTCATTTTCGTCCTCCCTATGCTTATTCTAATCCAGTTAGGGTTTTTAACCAATCTTGTGCATCCAATATCTGATTTTGTGTCATTGGTTGAACATTTAGGTCATTTTCGTCCTCCCTAGGCTTATTCTAATCCAATTAGGGTTTTTAACCAATCTTGTGCATCCAATATGTGATTTTGTGTCATTTTGTGTCATTGGTTAAACATTTAGGTCATTTTCGTCCTCCCTAGGCTTATTCTAATCCAATTAGGGTTTTTAACCAATCTTGTGCATCCAATATGTGATTTCGTGTCATTTTGTGTCATTGGTTGAACATTTAGGTCATTTTCGTCCTGCATAGGCTTATTCTAATCCAATTAAGGTTTTTAACCAATCTTGTGCATCCAATATGTGATTTTGTGTCATTGGTTGAACATTTAGGTCATTTTCGTCCTCCCTAGGCTTATTCTAATCCAATTAGGGTTTTTAACCAATCTTGTGCATCCAATATGTGATTTCGTGTCATCTTGTGTCATTGGTTGAACATTAAAGTCATTTTCGTCCTCCCTAGGCTTATCCTAAGCAATTAGGGTTTTTAACCAATCTTGTGCATCCAATATGTGATTTTTTGTCATTGGTTGAACATTTAGGTCATTTTCGTCCTCCCTAGGCTTATTCTAATCCAATTAGGGTTTTTAACCAATCTTGTGCATCCAATATGTGATTTCGTGTCATTGGTTGAACATTTAGGTCATTTTCGTCCTCCCTAGGCTTATTCTAATCCAATTAGGGTTTTTAACCAATCTTGTGCATCCAATATGTGATTTTGTGTCATTGGTTGAACATTTAGGTCATTTTCGTCCTCCCTAGGCTTATTCTAATCCAATTAGGGTTTTTAACCAATCTTGTGCATCCAATATGTGATTTTGTGTCATTTTTTGTCATTATTTGAACATTTAGGTCATTTTCGTCCTCCCTAGGCTAATTCTAATCCAATTAGGGTTTTTAACCAATCTTGTGCATCCAATATGTGATTTTGTGTCATTTTTTGTCATTGGTTGAACATTTAGGTCATTTTCGTCCTCCCTAGGCTAATTCTAATCCAATTAGGATTTTTAACCAATCTTGTGCATCCAATATGTGATTTTGTGTCATTTTGTGTCATTGGTTGAACATTTAGGTCATTTTCGTCCTCCCTAGGCTTATTCTAATCCAATTAGGGTTTTTAACCAATCTTGTGCATCCAATATGTGATTTTGTGTCATTGGTTGAACATTTAGGTCATTTTCGTCCTCCCTAGGCTTATTCTAATCCAATTAGGGTTTTTAACCAATCTTGTGCATCCAATATGTGATTTGGTGTCATTGGTTGAACATTTAGGTCATTTTCGTCCTCCCTAGGCTAATTCTAATCCAATTAGGGTTTTTAACCAATCTTGTGCATCCAATATGTGATTTTGTGTCATTGGTTGAACATTTAGGTCATTTTCGTCCTCCCTAGGCTTATTCTAATCCAATTAGGGTTTTTAACCAATCTTGTGCATCCAATATGTGATCTTGTGTCATTTAGTGTCATTGGTTGAATATTTAGGTCATTTTCGTCCTCCCTAGGGTTATTCTAATCCAATTAGGATTTTTAACCAATCTTGTGCATCCAATATGTGATTTTGTGTCATTTTGTGTCATTGGTTTAACATTTAGGTCATTTTCGTCCTCCCTAGCCTTTTTCTAATCCAATTAGGGTTTTTAACCAATCTTGTGCATCCAATATGTGATTTTGTGTCATTGGTTGAACATTTAGGTCATTTTCGTCCTCCCTAGGCTTATTCTAATCCAATTAGGGTTTTTAACCAATCTTGTGCATCCAATATGTTATTTTGTATCATTTTGTGTCATTGGTTGAACATTTAGGTCATTTTCGTCCTCCCTATGCCTATTCTAATCCAATTAGGGTTTTTAACCAATCTTGTGCATCCAATATGTGAATTTGTGTCATTTTGTGTCATTGGTTGAACATTTAGGTCATTTTCGTCGTCCCTAGGCTTATTCTAATCCAATTAGGGTTTTTAACCAATCTTGTGCATCCAATATGTGATTTTGTGTCATTGGTTGAACATTTAGGTCATTTTCGTCCTACCTAGGCTTATTCCAATCCAATTAGGGGTTTTAACCAATCTTGTGCATCCAATATGTGATTTTGTGTCATTGGTTGAACATTTAGGTCATTTTCGTCCTCCCTAGGCTTATTCTAATCCAATTAGGGTTTTTAACCAATCTTGTGCATCCAATATGTGATTTTGTGTCATTGGTTGATCATTTAGGTCATTTTCGTCGTCCCTACACTTATTCTAATCCAATTAGGGATTTTAACCAATCTTGTACATCCAATATGTGATTTTGTGTCATTTTGTGTCATTGGTTGAACATTTAGGTCATTTTCGTCCTCCCTAGGCTTATTCTAATCCAATTAGGGTTTTTAACCAATCTTGTGCATCCAATATGTGATTTTGTGTCATTGGTTGAACATTTAGGTCATTTTCGTCCTCCCTAGGCTTATTCTAATCCAATGAGGGTTTTTAACCAATCTTGTGCATCCAATATGTGATTTTGTGTCATTGGTTGAACATTTAGGTCATTTTCGTCCTCCCTAGGCTTATTCTAATCCAATTAGGGTTTTTAACCAATCTTGTGCATCCAATATGTGATTTTGTGTCATTTGTTGAACATTTAGTTCATTTTCGTCCTCCCTAGGCTTATTCTAATCCAATTAGGGTTTTTAACCAATCTTGTGCATCCAATATGTGATTTTGTGTCATTGGTTGAACATTTAGGTCATTTTCGTCCTCCCTAGGCTTATTCTAATCCAATTAGGGTTTTTAACCAATCTTGTGCATCCAATATGTGATTTTGTGTCATTGGTTAATCATTTAGGTCATTTTCGTCCTCCCTAGGCTTATTCTAATCCAATTAGGGTTTTTAACCAATCTTGTGCATCCAATATGTGATTTTGTGTCATTGGTTGAACATTTAGGTCATTTTCGTCCTCCCTAGGCTTATTCTAAGCCAATTAGGGTTTTTAACCAATCTTGTGCATCCAATATGTGATTTTGTGTCATTGGTTGAACATTTAGGTCATTTTCGTCCTCCCTAGGCTTATTCTAATCCAATTAGGGTTTTTAACCAATCTTGTGCATCCAATATGAATTTTGTGTCATTTTCTGTCTTTGGTTGAACATTTAGGTCATTTTCGTCCTCCCTAGGCTTATTCTAATCCAATTAGGGTTTTTAACCAATCTTGTGCATCCAATATGTGATTTTGTGTCATTGGTTGAACATTTAGGTCATTTTCGTCCCCCCTAGGCTTATTCTAATCCAATTAGGGTTTTTAACCAATCTTGTGCATCCAATATGTGATTTTGTGTCATTGGTTGAACATTTAGGTCATTTTCGTCCTCCCTAGGCTTATTCTAATCCAATTAGGGTTTTTAACCAATCTTGTGCATCCAATATGTGATTTTGTGTCATTGGTTGAACATTTAGGTCATTTTCGTCCTCCCTAGGCTTATTCTAATCCAATTAGGGTTTTTAACCAATCTTGTGCATCCAATATGTGATTTTGTGTCATTGGTTGAACACTTAGGTCATTTTCGTCCTCCCTAGGCTTATTCTAATCCAATTAGGGTTTTAAACCAATCTTGTGCATCCAATATGTGATTTTGTTTCATTTTGTGTCGTTGGTTGAACATATAGATCATTTTCGTCCTCCATAGGCTTATTCTAATCCAATTAGGGTTTTTAACCAATCTTGTGCATCCAATATGTGATTTTCTGTCATTTTGTGTCATTGGTTGAACATTTAGGTCATTTTCGTCCTCCCTAGGCTTATTCTAATCCAATTAGGGTTTTTAACCAATCTTGTGCATCCAATATGTGATTTTGTGTCATTGGTTGAACATTTAGGTCATTTTCGTCCTCCCTAGGCTTATTCTAATCCAATTAGGGTTTTTAACCAATCTAGTGCATGCAATATGTGATTTTGTGTCATTTTGTGTCATTGGTTGAACATTTAGGTCATTTTCGTCCTCCCTAGGCTTATTCTAATCCAATTAGGGTTTTTAACCAATCTTGTGCATGCAATATGTGACTTTGTGTCATTGGTTGAACATTTAGGTCATTTTCGTCCTCCCTAGGCTTATTCTAATCCAATTAGGGTTTTTAACCAATCTTGTGCATCCAATATGTGATTTTGTGTCATTTTGTGTCATTGTTTGACCATTTAGGTCATTTTCGTCCTCCCTAGGCTTATTCTAATACAATTACGGTTTTTAACCAATCTTGTGCATCCAATATGTGATTTTGTGTCATTGGTTGAACATTTAGGTCATTTTCGTCCTCCCTAAGCTTATTCTAATCCAATTAGGGTTTTTAACCAATCTTGTGCATCCAATATGTGATTTTGTGTCATTTTGAATCATTGGTTGAACATTTAGGTCATTTTCGTCCTCCCTAGGCTTATTCTAATACAATTACGGTTTTTAACCAATCTTGTGCATCCAATATGTGATTTTGTGTCATTGGTTGAACATTTAGGTCATTTTCGTCCTCCCTAGGCTTATTCTAATCCAATTAGGGTTTTTAACCAATCTTGTGCATCCAATATGTGATTTTGTGTCATTTTGTGTCATTGGTTGAACATTTAGATCATTTTCGTCCTCCCGGGGCTTATTCTAATCCAATTAGAGTTTTTAACCAATCTTGTGTATCCAATATGTGATTTTGTGTCATTGGTTGAACATTTAGGTCATTTTCGCCCTCCCTAGGCTTATTCTAATCCAATTAGGGTTTTTAACCAATCTTGTGCATCCAATATGTGATTTTGTGTCATTTTGTGTCATTGGTTGAACATTTAGATCATTTTCCTCCTCCTGGGGCTTATTCTAATCCAATTAGAGTTTTTAACCAATCTTGTGCATCCAATATGTGATTTTGTGTCATTGGTTGAACATTTAGGTCATTTTCGTCCTCCCTAGGCTTATTCTAATCCAATTAGAGTTTTTAACCAATCTTGTGCATCCAATATGTGATTTTGTGTCATTTTGTGTCATTGGTTGAAAATTTAGGTCATTTTCGTCCTCCCTAGGCTTATTCTAATCCAATTAGGGTTTTTAACCAATCTTGTGCATCCAATATGTGATTTTGTGTCATTGGTTGAACATTTAGATCATTTTTGTCCTCCCTAGGCTTATTCTAATCCAATTAGGGTTTTTAACCAATCTTGTGCATCCAATATGTGATTTTGTGTCATTGGTTGAACATTTAGGTCATTTTCGTCCTCCCTAGGCTTATTCTAATCCAATTAGGGTTTTTAACCAATCTTGTGCATCCAATATGTGATTTTGTGTCATTGGTTGAACATTTAGGTCGATTTCGTCCTCCCTAGGCTTATTCTAATCCAATTAGGGTTTTTAACCTATCTTGTGCATCCAATATGTAATTTTGTATCATTTTGTGTCATTGGTTGAACATTTAAGACATTTGCGTCCTCCCTAGGTTTATTCTAATCCAATTAGGGTTTTTATCCAATCTTATGCATCCAATATGTGATTTTGTGTCATTGGTTGAAGATTTAGGTCATTTTCGTCCTCCCTAGACTTATTCTAATCCAATTAGGATTTTTAACCAATCTTGTGCATCCAATATGTGATTTTGTGTCATTGGTTGAACATTCAGGTCATTTTCGTCCTCCCTAGGCTTATTATAATCTAATTAGGGTTTTTAACCAATCTTGTGCAACCAAATTTTGATTTTGTGTCATTGGTTGAACATTTAGGTCATTTTCGTCCTCCCTAGGCTTATTCTAATCCAATTAGGGTTTTTAACCAATGTTGTGCATCCAATATGTGATTTTGTGTCATTTTGTGTCATTGGTTGAACATTTAGGTCATTTTCGTCCTCCCTAGGCTTATTCTAATCCAATTAGGGTTTTTAACCAGTCTTGTGCATCCAATATGTGATTTTGTGTCATTGGTTGAACATTTAGGTCATTTGGGTCCTCCCTAGGCTTATTCTAATCCAATTAGAGTTTTTAACCAATCTTGTGCATCCAATATGTGATTTTGTGTCATTATGTGTCATTGGTTGAACATTACGTCATTTTCGTCCTCCCTATACTTATTCTAATCCAATTAGGGTTTTTAACCAATCTTGTGCATCCAATATGTGATTTTGTGTCATTTTGTGTCATTGGTTGAACATTTAGGTCATTTTCGTCCTCCCTAGGCTTATTCTAATCCAATTAGGGTTTTTACCCAATCTTGTGCATCCAATATCTGATTTTGTGTCATTGGTTGAACATTTAGGTCATTTTCGTCCTCCCTAGGCTTATTCTAATCTAATTAGGGTTTTTAACCAATCTTGTGCATCCAATATGTGATTTTGTGTCATTGGTTGAACATTTAGGACATTTTCGTCCTCCCTAGGCTTATTCTAATCCAATTAGGGTTTTTAACCAATCTTGTGCATCCAATATGTGATTTTGTGTCATTGGTTGAACATTTAGGTCATTTTCGTCCTCCCTAGGCTTATTCTAATCCAATTAGGGTTTTTAACCAATCTTGTGCATCCAATATGTGATTTTTTGTCGTTGGTTGCACATTTAGGTCATTTTTGTCCTCCCTAGGCTTATTCTAATCCAATTAGGGTTTTTAACCAATCTTGTGCATATAATAAGTGATTTTCTGTCATCGGTAATCCAATTAGGTGATTTTCGTCCTCGCTAGGCTTATTCTAATCCAATTAGGGTTTTTAACCAATCTTGTGCATCCAATATGTGATTTTGTGTCATTGGTTGCACATTTAGGTCATTTTCGTCCTCCCTAGGCTTATTCTAATCCAATTAGGGTTTTTAACCAATCTTGTGCATATAATAAGTGATTTTTTGTGATTGGTAATCCAATAAGTTCATTTTCTTCCTCGCTAGACTTATTCTAATCCAATTAGGGTTTTTAACCAATCTTGTGCATCCAATATGTGACTTTGTGTCATTGGTTGAACATTTAGGTCATTTTGGTCCTCCCTAGGCTTATTCTAATCCAATTAGGGTTTTTAACCAATCTTGTGCATCCAATATGTGATTTTGTGTCATTTTGTGTCATTGGTTGAACATTTAGGTCATTTTCGTCCTCCCTAGGCTTATTCTAAAGCAATTAGGGTTTTTAACCAATCTTGTGCATCCAATATGTGATTTTGTGTCATTGGTTGAACATTTAGGTCATTTTCGTCCTCCCTAGGCTTATTCTAATCCAATTAGGGTTTTTAACCAATCTTGTGCATCCAATACGTGATTTTGTGTCATTGGTTGAACATTTAGGTCATTTTTGTCCTCCCTAGGCTTATTCTAACCCAATTAGGGTTTTTAACCAATCTTGTACATCCAATATGTGATTTTGTATCATTGGTTGAACATTTATGTCATTTTCGTCGTCCCTAGGCTTATTCTAATCCAACTACGGTTTTTAACCAATCTTGTGCATCCAATATGTGATTTTGTGTCATTTTGTGTCATTGGTTGAACATTTAGGTCATTTTCGTCCTCCCTAGGCTTATTCTAATCCAATTAGGGTTTTTAACCAATCTTGTGCATCCAATATGAGATTATGTGTCATTGGTTGAACATTTAGGTCATTTTCGTCCTCCCTAGGCTTATTCTAATCCAATTAGGGTTTCTAACCAATCTTGTGCATCCAATATGTGATTTTGTGTCATTCGTTGAACATTTAGGTCATTTTCATCCTCCCTAGGCTTATTCTAATCCAATTAGGGTTTTTAACCAATCTTGTGCATCCAATATGTGATTTTGTGTCATTGGTTGAACATTTAGGTCATTTTCGTCCTCCCTAGGCTTATTCTAATCCAATTAGGGTTTTTAACCAATCTTGTGCATCCAATATGTGATTTTGTGTCATTGGTTGAACATTTAGGTCATTTTCGTCCTCCCTAGGCTTATTCTAATCCAATTAGGGTTTTTAACCAATCTTGTGCATCCAATATGTGATTTTGTGTCATCGGTTGAATATTTAGGTCATTTTTGTCCTCCCTAGGCTTATTCTAATCCAATTAGGGTTTTTAACCAATCTTGTGCATCCAATATGTGATTTTGTGTCATTGGTTGAACATTTAGGTCATTTTCGTCCTCCCTAGGCTTATTCTAATCCAATTAGGGTTTTTAACCAATCTTGTGCATCCAATATGTGATTTTGTGTCATTGGTTGAACATTTAGGTCATTTTCGTCCTCCCTAGGCTTATTCTAATCCAATTAGGGTTTTTAACCAATCTTGTGCATCCAATATGTGATTTTTTGTCATTGGTTGAATATTTAGGTCATTTTTGTCCTCCCTAGGCTTATTCTAATCCAATTAGGGTTTTTAACCAATCTTGTGCATCCAATATGTGATTTTGTGTCATTGGTTGAACATTTAGGTCATTTTCGTCCTCCCTAGGCTTATTCTAATCCAATTAGGGTTTTTAACCAATCTTGTGCATCCAATATGTGATTTTGTGTCATTGGTTGAACATTTAGGTCATTTTCGTCCTCCCTAGGCTTATTCTAATCCAATTAGGGTTTTTAACCAATCTTGTGCATCCAATTTGTGATTTTGAGTCATTGGTTGAACATTTTGGTCATTTTCACCCTCCCTAGGCTTATTCTAATCCAATTAGGGTTTTTAACCAATCTTGTGCATCCAATATGTGATTTTGTGTCATTGGTTGAACATTTAGGTCATTTTCGTCCTCCCTAGGCTTATTCGAATACAATTACGATTTTTAACGAATCTTGTGCATCCAATATGTGATTTTGTGTCATTGGTTGAACATTTAGGTCATTTTCGTCCTCCCTAGGCTTATTCTAATCCAATTAGGGTTTTTAACCAATCTTGTGCATCCAATATGTGATTTTGTGTCATTGGTTGAACATTTAGGTCATTTTCGTCCTCCCTAGGCTTATTCTAATACAATTACGGTTTCTAACCAATCTTATGCATCCAATATGTGATTTTGTGTCATTGGTTGAACATTTTGGTCATTTTGGTCCTCCCAAGGCTTATTCTAATCCAATTAGGGTTTTTAACCAATCTTGTGCATCCAATATGTGATTTTGTGTCATTTTGTGTCATTGGTTGAACATTTAGGTCATTTTCGTCCTCCCTAGGCTTATTCTAATCTAATTACGGTTTTTAACCTATCTTGTGCATCCAATATGTGAGTTTGTGTCATTGGTTGAACATTTAGGTCATTTTCGTCCTCCCTAGGCTTATTCTAATCCAATTAGGGTTTATAACCAATCTAGTGCATGCAATATGTGATTTTGTGTCATTTTGTGTCATTGGTTGAACATTTAGGTCATTTTCGTCCTCCCTAGGCTTATTCTAATCCAATTAGCGTTTTTAACCAATCTTGTGCATCCAATATTTGATTTTGTGTCATTGGTTGAACATTTAGGTCATTTTCGTCCTCCCTAGGCTTATTGTAATCCAATTAGGGTTTTTAACCAATCTCGTGCATCCAATATGTGATTTTGTGTCATTGGTTGAACATTTAGGTCATTTTTGTCCTCCCTAGGCTTATTCTAATACAATTACGGTTTTTAACCAATCTTGTGCATCCAATATGTGATTTTGTGTCATTGGTTAACATTTAGATCATTTTCGTCCTCCCTAGGCTTATTCTAATCCAATTAGGGTTTTTAACAAATCTTGTGCATCCTATATGTGATTTTGTGTCATTTTGTGTCATTGGTTGAACATTTAGGTCATTTTCGTCCTCCCTAGGCTTATTCTAATCCAATTAGGGTTTTTAACCAATCTTGTGCATCCAATATGTGATTTTGTGTCATTGGTTGAGAATTTAGGTCATTTTCGTCCTCCCTAGGCTTATTCTAATCCAATTAGGGTTTTTAACCAATCTTGTGCATCCAATATGTGATTTTGTGTCATTGGTTGAACATTTAGGTCATTTTCGTCCTCCCTAGGCTTATTCTAATCCAATTAGGGTTTTTAAGCAATCTTGTGCATCCAATATGGGATTTTGTGTCATTTTGTGTCATTGGTTGAACTTTTAGGTCATTTTCGTCCTCCCTAGGCTTATTCTAATCCAATTAGGGTTTTTAACCAATCTTGTGCATCCAATATGTGATTTTGTGTCATTTTGTGTCATTGGTTGAACATTTAGGTCATTTTCGTCCTCCCTAGGCATATTGTAATACAATTACGGTTTTTAACCAATCTTGTGCATCCAATATGTGATTTTGTGTCATTGGTTGAACATTTAGGTCATTTTCGTCCTCCCTAGGCTTATTCTAATCCAATTAGGGTTTTTAACCAATCTTGTGCATCCAATATGTGATTTTGTGTCATTGTGTCATTGGTTGAACATTTAAGTCATTTTCGTCCTCCCTAGGCTTATCCTAAGCAATTAGGGTTTTTAACCAATCTTGTGCATCCAATATGTGATTTTTTGTCATTGGTTGAACATTTAGGTCATTTTCGTCCTCCCTAGGCTTATTCTAATCCAATTAGGGTTTTTAACCAATCTTGTGCATCCAATATGTGATTTTGTGTCATCTTGTGTCATTGGTTGAACATTTAGGTCATTTTCGTCCTTCCTAGGCTTATTCTAATCCAATTAGGGTTTTTAACCAATCTTGTGCATCCAATATGTGATTTTGTGTCATTGGTTGAACATTTAGGTCATTTTCGTCCTCCCTAGGCTTATTCTAATCCAATTAGGGTTTTTAACCAATCTTGTGCATCCAATATGTGATTTTGTGTCATTGGTTGAACATTTAGGTCATTTTCGTCCCCCCTAGGCTTATTCTAATCCAATTAGGGTTTTTAACCAATCTTGTGCATCCAATATGTGATTTTGTGTCATTGGTTGAACATTTAGGTCATTTTCGTCCTCCCTAGGCTTATTCTAATCCAATTAGGGTTTTTAACCAATCTTGTGCATCCAATATGTGATTTTGTGTCATTGGTTGAACATTTAGGTCATTTTCGTCCTCCCTAGGCTTATTCTAATCCAATTAGGGTTTTTAACCAATCTTGTGCATCCAATATGTGATTTTGTGTCATCGGTTGAATATTTAGGTCATTTTTGTCCTCCCTAGGCTTATTCTAATCCAATTAGGGTTTTTAACCAATCTTGTGCATCCAATATGTGATTTTGTGTCATTGGTTGAACATTTAGGTCATTTTCGTCCTCCCTAGGCTTATTCTAATCCAATTAGGGTTTTTAACCAATCTTGTGCATCCAATATGTGATTTTGTGTCATTGGTTGAACATTTAGGTCATTTTCGTCCTCCCTAGGCTTATTCTAATCCAATTAGGGTTTTTAACCAATCTTGTGCATCCAATATGTGATTTTGTGTCATTTGTTGAACATTTAGTTCATTTTCGTCCTCCCTAGGCTTATTCTAATCCAATTAGGGTTTTTAACCAATCTTGTGCATCCAATATGTGATTTTGTGTCATTGGTTGAACATTTAGGTCATTTTCGTCCTCCCTAGGCTTATTCTAATCCAATTAGGGTTTTTAACCAATCCTGTGTATCCAATATGTGATTTTGTGTAATTTTGTGTCATTGGTTGAACATTTAGGTCATTTTTGTCCTCCCTAGGCTTATTCTAATCCAATTAGGGTTTTTAACCAATCTTGTGCATCCAATATGTGATTTTGTGTCATTGGTTGAACATTTAGGTCATTTTCGTCCTCCCTAGGCTTATTCTAATCCAATTAGGGTTTTTAACCAGTCTTGTGCCTCCAATATGTGATTTTGTGTCATTGGTTGAACATTTAGGTCATTTTCGTCCTCCCTAGGCTTATTCTAATCCAATTAGGATTTTTAACCAATCTTGTGCATCCAATATGTGATTTTGTGTCATTTTGTGTCATTGGTTGAATATTTAGGTCATTTTCATCCTCCCTAGGCTTATTCTAATCCAATTAGGGTTTTTAACCAATCTTGTGCATCCAATATGTGATTTTGTGTCATTTTGTGTCATTGGTTGAACATTTAGGTCATTTTCGTCCTCCATAGGCTTATTCTAATCCATTTAGGGTTTTTAACCAATCTTGTGCATCCAATATGTGATTTTGTGTCATTGGTTGAACATTTAGGTCATTTTCGTCCTCCCTAGACTTATTCTAATCCAATTAGGGTTTTTAACCAATCTTGTGCATCCAATATGTGATTTTGTGTCATTTTGTGTCATTGGATAAACATTTAGGTCATTTTCGTCCTCCCTAGACTTATTCTAATCCAATTAGGGTTTTTAACCAATCTTGTGCATCCAATATGTGATTTTGTGTCATTGGTTGAACATTTAGGTCATTTTCGTCCTCCCTAGGCTTATTCTAATCCAATTAGGGTTTTTAATCAATCTTGTGCATCCAATATGTGATTTTGTGTCATTTTGTGTCATTGGTTGAACATTTAGGTCATTTTCATCCTCCCTAGGCTTATGCTAATCCAATTACGGTTTTTAACCAATCTTGTGCATCCAATATGTGATTTTGTGTCATTGGTTGAACATTTAGGTCATTTTCGTCCTTCCTAGGCTTATTCTAATCCAATTAGGGTTTATAACCAATCTAGTGCATGCAATATGTGATTTTGTGTCATTTTGTGTCATTGGTTGAACATTTAGGTCATTTTCGTCCTCCCAAGGCTTATTCTAATCCAATTAGCGTTTTTAACCAATCTCGTGCATCCAATATGTGATTTTGTGTCATTGGTTGAACATTTAGGTCATTTTTGTCCTCCCTAGGCTTATTCTAATACAATTACGGTTTTTAACCAATCTTGTGCATCCAATATGTGATTTTGTGTCATTGGTTAACATTTAGATCATTTTCGTCCTCCCTAGGCTTATTCTAATCCAATTAGGGTTTTTAACAAATCTTGTGCATCCTATATGTGATTTTGTGTCATTTTGTGTCATTGGTTGAACATTTAGGTCATTTTCGTCCTCCCTAGGCTTATTCTAATCCAATTAGGGTTTTTAACCAATCTTGTGCATCCAATATGTGATTTTGTGTCATTGGTTGAACATTTAGGTCATTTTCGTCCTCCCTAGGCTTATTCTAATCCAGTTCGGGTTTTTAACCAATCTTGTGCATCCAATATGTGATTTTGTGTCATTTTGTGTCATTGGTTGAACATTTAGGTCATTTTCGTCCTCCCTAGGCTTATTCTAATCCAATTAGGGTTTTTAACCAATCTTGTGCATCCAATATGTGATTTTGTGTCATTTTGTGTCATTGGTTGAACATTTAGCTCATTTTTGTCCTCCCTAGGCTTATTCTAATCCAATTATGGTTTTTAACCAATCTTGTGCATCCAATATGTGATTTTGTGTCATTTTGTGTCATTGGTTGAACATTTAGGTCATTTTTGTCGTCCCTAGGCTTATTCTAATCCAATTAGGGTTTTTAACCAATCTTGTGCAGCCAATATGTGATTTTGTGTCATTGGTTGAACATTTAGGTCATTTTCGTCCTCCCTAGGTTTATTCTAATCCAATTAGGGTTTTTAACCAATCTTGTGCATCCAATATGTGATTTTGTGTCATTTTGTGTCATTGGTTGAACAGTTAGGTCATTTTCGTCCTCCCTAGGCTTATTCTAATCCAATTACGGTTTTTAACCAATCTTGTGCATCCAATATGTGATTTTGTGTCATTGGTTGAACATTTAGGTCATTTTCGTCCTCCCTAGGCTTATTCTAGTCCATTTAGGGTTTTTAACCAATCTTGTGCATCCAATATGTGATTTTGTGTCATTTTGTGTCATTGGTTGAACATTTAGGTCATTTTCGTCCTCCCTAGGCTTATTCTAATCCAATAAGGGTTTTTAACCAATCTTGTGCATCCAATATGTGATTTTGTGTCATTTTGTGTCATTGGTTGAACATTTAGGTCATTTTCGTCCTCCCTTGGCTTATTCTAATCCAATTAGGATTTTTAACCAATCTTGTGCATCCAATATGTGATTTTGTGTCATTGGTTGAACAGTTAGGTCATTTTCGTCCTCCCTAGGCTTATTCTAATCCAATTACGGTTTTTAACCAATCTTGTGCATCCAATATGTGATTTTGTGTCATTGGTTGAACATTTAGGTCATTTTCGTCCTCCCTAGGCTTATTCTAATCCAATTACGGTTTTTAACCATTCTTGTGCATCCAATATGTGATTTTGTGTCATTTTGTGTCATTGGTTGAACATTTAGATCATTTTCGTCCTCCCGGGGCTTATTCTAATCCAATTAGAGTTTTTAACCAATCTTGTGCATCCAATATGTGATTTTGTGTCATTGGTTGAACATTTAGGTCATTTTCGTCCTCCCTAGGCTTATTCTAATCCAATTAGGGTTTTTAACCAATCTAGTGCATGCAATATGTGATTTTGTGTCATTTTGTGTCATTGGTTGAACATTTAGGTCATTTTCGTCCTCCCTATGCTTATTCTAATCCAATTAGGGTTTTTAACCAATCTTGTGCATCCAATATCTGATTTTGTGTCATTGGTTGAACATTTAGGTCATTTTCGTCCTCCCTAGGCTTATTCTAATCCAATTAGGGTTTTTAACCAATCTTGTGCATCCAATATGTGATTTTGTGTCATTGGTTGAACATTTAGGTCATTTTCGTCCTCCCTAGGCTTATTCTAATCCAATTAGGGTTTTTAACCAATCTTGTGCATCCAATATGTGATTTTGTGTCATTGGTTTAACATTAGGTCATTTTCGTCCTCCCTAGGGTTATTCTAATCCAATTAGCGTTTTTAACCAATCTTGTGAATCCAATATGTGATTTTGTGTCATTTTGTGTCATTGGTTGAAAATTTAGGTCATTTTCGTCCTCCCTAGGCTTATTCTAATCCAATTAGGGTTTTTAACCAATCTTGTGCATCCAATATGTGATTTTGTGTCATTTTGTGTCATTGGTTGAACATTTAGGTCATTTTCGTCCTCCCTAGGTTTCTTCTAATCGAATTAGGGTTTTTAACCAATCTTGTGCATCCAATATGTGATTTTGTGTCATTGGTTGAACATTTAGGTCATTTTCGTCCTCCCTAGGCTTATTCTAATCCAATTAGGGTTTTTAACCAATCTTGTGCATCCAATATGTGATTTTGTGTCATTTTGTGTCATTGGTTGAACATTTAGGTCTATTTCGTCCTCCCTAGGCTTATGCTAATCCAATTAGGGTTTTTAACCAATCTTGTGCATCCAACATGTGATTTTGTGTCATTGGGTGAACATTTAGGTCATTTTCGTCCTCCCTAGGCTTATTCTAATCCAATTAGGGTTTTTAACCAATCTTGTGCATCCAATATGTGATTTTGTGTCATTGGTTGAACATTTAGGTCATTTTCGTCCTCCCTAGGCTTATTCTAATCCAATTAGGGTTTTTAACCAATCTTGTGCATCCAATATGTGATTTTGTGTCATTGGTTGAACATTTAGGTCATTTTCGTCCTCCCTAGGCTTATTTTAATCCGATTAGGGTTTTTAACCAATCTTGTGCAACCAATATGTGATTTTGTGTCATTGGTTGAACATTTAGGTCATTTTCGTCCTCCCTAGGCTTATTCTAATCCAATTAGGGTTTTTAACCAATCTTGTGCATCCAATATGTGATTCTGTGTCATTTTGTGTCATTGGTTGACATTTAGGTCATTTTCGTCCTCCCTAGGCTTATTCTAATCCAATTAGGGTATTTAACCAATCTTGTGCATCCAATATGTGATTTTGTGTCATTAGTTGAACATTTAGGTCATTTTCGTCCTCCCTATGCCTATTCTAATCCAACTAGAGTTTTTAACCAATCTTGTGCATCCATTATGTGATTTTGTGTCATTGGTTGAACATTTAGGTCACTTTCGTCCTCCTTAGGCTTATTCTAATCCAATTAGGGTTTTTAACCAATCTTGTGCATCCAATATGTGATTTTGTGTCATTGGTTGAACATTTAGGTCATTTTCGTCCTCCCTAGGCTTATTCTAATCCAATTAGGGTTTTTAACCAATCTTGTGCATCCAATATGTGATTTTGTGTCATTGGTTGAACATTTAGGTCATTTTCGTCCCCCCTAGGCTTATTCTAATCCAATTAGGGTTTTTAACCAATCTTGTGCATCCAATATGTGATTTTGTGTCATTGGTTGAACATTTAGGTCATTTTCGTCCTCCCTAGGCTTATTCTAATCCAATTAGGGTTTTTAACCAATCTTGTGCATCCAATATGTGATTTTGTGTCATTGGTTGAACATTTAGGTCATTTTCGTCCTCCCTAGGCTTATTCTAATCCAATTAGGGTTTTTAACCAATCTTGTGCATCCAATATGTGATTTTGTGTCATTTTGTGTCATTGGCTAAACTTTTAGTTCATTTTCGTCCTCCTAGGCTTATTCTAATCCAATTAGGGTTTTTAACCAATCTTGTGCATCCAATATGTGATTTTGTGTCATTTTGTGTCATTGGTTGAACATTTAGGTCATTTTCGTCCTCCCTAGGCTTATTCTAATCCAATTAGGGTTTTTAACCAATCTTGTGCATCCAATATGTGATTTTGTGTCATTTTGTGTCATTGGTTGAACATTTAGGACATTATCGTCGTCCCTAGGCTTATTCTAATCCAGTTAGGGTTTTTAACCAATCTTGTGCATCCAATATGTGATTTTGTGTCATTTTGTGTCATTGGTTGAACATTTAGGTCATTTTCGTCCTCCCTAGGCTTATTCTAATCCAATTAGGGGTTTTAACCAATCTTGTGCATCCAATATGTGATTTTATGTCATTTTGTGTCATTGGTTGACCATTTAGGTCATTTTCGTCCTCCCTAGACTTATTCTAATCCAATTAGGGTTTTTAACCAATCTTGTGCATCCAATATGTGATTTTGTGTCATTGGTTGAACATTTAGATCATTTTCGTCCTCCCTAGGCTTATTTTAATCCAATTAGGGTTTTTAACCAATCTTGTGCATCCAATATGTGATTTTGTGTCATTTTGTGTCATTGGTTGAACATTTAGGTCATTTTCGTCCTCCCTAGGCTTATTCTAATCCAATTAGGGGTTTTAACCAATCTTGTGCATCCAATATGTGATTTTGGTCATTTTGTGTCATTGTTTGACCATTTAGGTCATTTTCGTCTTCCCTAGACTTATTCTAATCCAATTAGGGTTTTTAACCAATCTTGTGCATCCAATATGTGATTTTGTGTCATTGGATGAACATTTAGATCATTATCGTCCACCCTAGGGTTATTCTAATCCAATTAGGGTTTTTAACCAATCTTGTGCATCCAATTTGTGATTTAGTGTCATTTTGTGTCATTGGTTGAACATTTAGGTCATTTTCGTCCTCCCTAGGGTTTTTCTAATCCAATTAGGGTTTTTAACCAATCTTGTGCATCCAATATGTGATTTTGTGTCATTTTGTGTAATTGGTTGAACATTTAGGTCATTTTCGTCCTCCCTAGGCTTATTCTAATCCAATTACGGTGTTTAACCAATCTTGTGCATCCAATATGTGATTTTGTGTCATTGGTTGAACATTTAGGTCATTTTCGTCCTCCCTAGGCTTATTCTAATCCAATTAGGGTTTTTAACCAATCTAGTGCATGCATTATGTGATTTTGTGTCATTTTGTGTCATTGGTTGAACATTTAGGTCATTTTCGTCCTCCCAAGGCTTATTCTAATCCAATTAGGGTATTTAACCAATCTTGTGCAACCAATATGTGATTTTGTGTCATTGGTTGAACATTTAGGTCATTTTCGTCCTTCCTAGGCTTATTCTAATCCAATTAGGGTTTATAACCAATCTAGTGCATGCAATATGTGATTTTGTGTCATTTTGTGTCATTGGTTGAACATTTAGGTCATTTTCGTCCTCCCTAGGCTTATTCTAATCCAATTAGCGTTTTTAACCAATCTTGTGCATCCAATATTTGATTTTGTGTCATTGGTTGAACATTTAGGTCATTTTTGTCCTCCCTAGGCTTATTCTAATCCAATTAGGGTTTTTAACCAATCTTGTGCATCCAATATGTGACTTTGTGTCATTTTGTGTTATTGGTTGAACATTTAGGTCATTTTCGTCCTCCCTAGGCTTATTCTAATCCAAATAGGGGTTTTAACCAATCTTGTGCATCCAATATGTGATTTTGTGTCATTTTGTGTCATTGGTTGACCATTTAGGTCACTATTGTCCTCCCTAGACTTATTCTAATCCAATTATGGTTTTTAACCAATCTTGTGCATCCAATATGTGATTTTGTGTCATTGGTTGAACATTTAGATCATTATCGTCCTTCCTAGGCTTATTCTAATCCAATTAGGCTTTTTAACCAATCTTGTGCATCCAATATGTGATTTAGTGTCATTTTGTGTCACTGGTTGAACATTTAGGTCATTTTCGTCCTCCCTAGGCTTTTTCTAATCCAATTAGGGTTTTTAACCAATCTTGTGCATCCAATATGTGATTTTGTGTCATTGGTTGAACATTTAGGTCATTTTCGTCCTCCCTAGGCTTATTCTAATCCAATTACGGTTTTTAACCAATCTTGTGCATCCAATATGTGATTATGTGTCATTTTGTGTCATTGGTTGAACATTTAGGTCATTTTCGTCCACCCTAGGCTCATTCTAATCCAATTAGGGTTTTTAACCAATCTTGTGCATCCAATATGTGATTTTGTGTCATTGGTTGAACATTTAGGTCATTTTCGTCCTCCCTAGGCTTATTCTAATCCAATTAGGGTTTTTAACCAATCTTGTGCATCCAATATGTGATTTTGTGTCATTTTGTGTCATTGGTTGAACATTTAGGTCATTTTCGTCCTCCCTAGGCTTATTCTAATCCAATTAGGGTTTTTAACCAATCTTTTGCATCTAATATGTGATTTTGTGTGATTTTGTGTCATTGGTTGAACATTTAGGTCATTTTCGTCCTCCCTAGGCTTATTCTAATCCAATTAGGGTTTTTAACCAATCTTTTGCATCTAATATGCGATTTTGTGTCATTTTGTGTCATTGGTTGAACATTTATGTCATTTTCGTCCTCCCTAGTCTTATTCTAATCCAATTAGGGTTTTTAACCAATCTTGTGCATCCAATATGTGATTTTGTGTCATTGGTTGAACATTTAGGTCATTTTCGTCCTCCCTAGGCTTATTCTAATCCAATTAGGGTTTTTAACCAATCTTGTGCATCCAATATGTGATTTTGTGTCATTGGTTGAACATTTAGGTCATTTTCGTCCTCCCTAGGCTTATTCTAATCCAATTAGGGCTTTTAACCAATCTTGTGCATCGAATATGTGATTTTGTGTCATTGGTTGAACATTTAGGTCATTTTCGTCCTCCCTAGACTTATTCTAATCCAATTAGGGTTTTTAACCAATCTTGTGCATCCAATATGTGATTTTGTGTCATTGGTTGAACATTTAGGTCATTTTGGTCCACCCTAGGCTTATTCTAATCCAATTAGGGTTTTTAACCAATCTTGTGCATCCAATATGTGATTTTGTGTCATTGGTTGAACATTTAGGTCATTTTCGTCCTCCCTAGGCTTATTCTAATCCAATTAGGGTTTTTAACCAATCGTGTGCATCCAATATGTGATTTAGTGTCATTGGTTGTACATTTAGGTCATTTTCGTCCTCCCTAGGCTTATTCTAATCCAATTAGGGTTTTTAACCAATCTTGTGCATCCAATATGTGATTTTGTGTCATTGGTTGAACATTTAGGTCATTTTTGTCCTCCCTAGTCTTATTCTAATCCAATTAAGGTTTTTAACCAATCTTGTGCATCCAATATGTGATTTTGTGTCATTGGTTGAACATTTAGGTCATTTTAGTCCTCCCTAGGCTTATTCTAATCCAATTAGGGTTTTTAACCAAACTTGTGAATCCAATATGTGATTTTGTGTCATTGGTTGAACATTTAGGTCATTTTCGTCCTCCCTAGGCTTATTCTAATCCAATTAGGGTTTTTAACCAATCTTGTGCATCCAATATGTGATTTTGTGTCATTTTGTGTCATTGGTTGAACATTTAGGTTATTTTCGTCCTCCCTAGGCTTATTCTAATCCAATTAGGGTTTTTAACTAATCTTGTGCATCCAATATGTGATTTTGTGTCATTGGTTGAACATTTAGGTCATTTTCGTCCTCCCTAGGCTTATTCTAATCCAATTAGGGTTTTTAACCAATCTTGTGCATCCAATATGTGATTTTGTGTCATTGGTTGAACATTTAAGTTATTTTCGTCCTCCCTAGGCTTATTCTAATCCAATTAGGGTTTTTAACCAATCTTGTGCATCCAATATGTGATTTTGTGTCATTTTGTGTCATTGGTTGAACATTTAGGTCATTTTCGTCCTCCCTAGGCTTATTCTAATCGAATTAGGGTTTTCAACCAATCTTGTGCATCCAATATGTGATTTTGTGTCATTTTTTGACATTGGTTGAACACCTAGGTCATTTTCGTCCTCCCTAGGCTTATTCTAATCCAATTAGGGTTTTTAACCAATCTTGTGCATCCAATATATGATTTTGGGTCATTGGTTGCTCATTTAGGTCATTTTCGTCCTCCCTAGGCTTATTCTAATCCAATTAGGGTTTTTAACAAATCTTGTGCATCCAATATGTGATTTTGTGTCATTTTGTGTCATTGGTTGAACATTTAGGTCATTTTCGTCCTCCCTAGGCTTATTCTAATCCAATTAGGGTTTTTAACCAATCTTGTGCATCCAATATGTGATTTTGTGTCATTGGTTAAACATTTAGGTCATTTTCGTCCTCCATATGCTTATTCTAATCCAATTAGGGTTTTTAACCAATCTTGTGCATCCAATATGTGATTTTGTGTCATTGGTTGAACATTTAGGTCATTTTCGTCCTCCCTAGGCTTATTCTAATCCAATTAGGGTTTTTAACCAATCTTGTGCATCCAATATGTGATTTTGTGTCATTGGTTGAACATTTAGGTCATTTTCGTCCTCCCTAGGCTTATCCTAATCCAATTAGGGTTTTTAACCAATCTTGTGCAACCAATATGTGATTTTGTGTCATTTTGTGTCATTGGTTGAACATTAAGGTCTATTTCGTCCTCCCTAGGCTTATGCTAATCCAATTAGGGTTTTTAACCAATCTTGTGCATCCAACATGTGATTTTGTGTCATTGGGTGAACATTTAGGTCATTTTCGTCCTCCCTAGGCTTATTCTAATCCAATTAGGGTTTTTAACCAATCTTGTGCATCCAATATGTGATTTTGTGTCATTGGTTGAACATTTAGGTCATTTTCGTCCTCCCTAGGCTTATTCTAATCCAATTAGGGTTTTTAACCAATCTTGTGCATCCAATATGTGATTTTGTGTCATTGGTTGAACATTTAGGTCATTTTCGTCCTCCCTAGGCTTATTCTAATCCAATTAGGGTTTTTAACCAATCTTGTGCATCCAATATGTGATTTAGTGTCATTGGTTGAACATTTAGGTCATTTTCGTCCTCCCTAGGCTTATTCTAATCCAATTAGGGTTTTTAACCAATCTTGTGCATCCAATATGTGATTTTGTGTAATTGGTTGAACATTTAGGTCATTTTGGTCCTCCCTCGGCTTATTCTAATCCAATTAGGGTTTTTAACCAATCTTGTGCATCCAATATGTGATTTTGTGTCATTGGTTGAACATTTAGGTCATTTTCGTCCTCCCTAGGCTTATTCTAATCCAATTAGGGTTTTTAACCAATCTTGTGCATCCAATATGTGATTTTGTGTCATTGGTTGAACATTTAGGTCATTTTCGTCCTCCCTAGGCTTATTCTAATCCAATTAGGGTTTTTAACCAATCTTGAGCATCCAATATGTGATTTTGTGTCATTTTGTGTCATTGGTTGAACATTTAGGTCATTTTCGTCCTCCATAGGCTTATTCTAATCCATTTAGGGTTTTTAACCAATCTTGTGCATCCAATATGTGATTTTGTGTCATTGGTTGAACATTTAGGTCATTTTCGTCCTCCCTAGACTTATTCTAATCCAATTAGGGTTTTTAACCAATCTTGTGCATCCAATATGTGATTTTGTGTCATTTTGTGTCATTGGATAAACATTTAGGTCATTTTCGTCCTCCCTAGACTTATTCTAATCCAATTAGGGTTTTTAACCAATCTTGTGCATCCAATATGTGATTTTGTGTCATTGGTTGAACATTTAGGTCATTTTCGTCCTCCCTAGGCTTATTCTAATCCAATTAGGGTTTTTAATCAATCTTGTGCATCCAATATGTGATTTTGTGTCATTTTGTGTCATTGGTTGAACATTTAGGTCATTTTCATCCTCCCTAGGCTTATGCTAATCCAATTACGGTTTTTAACCAATCTTGTGCATCCAATATGTGATTTTGTGTCATTGGTTGAACATTTAGGTCATTTTCGTCCTTCCTAGGCTTATTCTAATCCAATTAGGGTTTATAACCAATCTAGTGCATGCAATATGTGATTTTGTGTCATTTTGTGTCATTGGTTGAACATTTAGGTCATTTTCGTCCTCCCAAGGCTTATTCTAATCCAATTAGCGTTTTTAACCAATCTCGTGCATCCAATATGTGATTTTGTGTCATTGGTTGAACATTTAGGTCATTTTTGTCCTCCCTAGGCTTATTCTAATACAATTACGGTTTTTAACCAATCTTGTGCATCCAATATGTGATTTTGTGTCATTGGTTAACATTTAGATCATTTTCGTCCTCCCTAGGCTTATTCTAATCCAATTAGGGTTGTTAACAAATCTTGTGCATCCAATATGTGATTTTGTGTCATTTTGTGTCATTGGTTGAACATTTAGGTCATTTTCGTCCTCCCTAGGCTTATTCTAATCCAATTAGGGTTTTTAACCAATCTTGTGCATCCAATATCTGATTTTGTGTCATTGGTTGAACATTTAGGTCATTTTCGTCCTCCCTAGGCTTATTCTAATCCAATTAGGGTTTTTAACAAATCTTGTGCATCCAATATGTGATTTTGTGTCATTGGTTGATCATTTAGGTCATTTTCGTCCTCCCTAGGCTTATTCTAATCCAATTAGGGTTTTTAACCAATCTTGTGCATCCAATATGTGATTTTGTGTCATTGGTTGAACATTTAGGTCATTTTAGTCCTCCCTAGGCTTATTCTAATCCAATTAGGGTTTTTAACCAATCTTGTGCATCCAATATCTGATTTTGTGTCATTGGTTGAACATTTAGGTCATTTTCGTCCTCCCTAGGCTTATTCTAATCCAATTAGGGTTTTTAACCAATCTTGTGCATCCAATATGTGATTTTGTGTCATTGGTTGAACATTTAGGTCATTTTCGTCCTCCCTAGGCTTATTCTAATCCAATTAGGGTTTTTAACCAATCTTGTGCATCCAATATGTGATTTTGTGTCATTGGTTTAACATTAGGTCATTTTCGTCCTCCCTAGGGTTATTCTAATCCAATTAGCGTTTTTAACCAATCTTGTGAATCCAATATGTGATTTTGTGTCATTTTGTGTCATTGGTTGAAAATTTAGGTCATTTTCGTCCTCCCTAGGCTTATTCTAATCCAATTAGGGTTTTTAACCAATCTTGTGCATCCAATATGTGATTTTGTGTCATTTTGTGTCATTGGTTGAACATTTAGGTCATTTTCGTCATCGCTAGGCTTATTCTAATCCAGGTTTTTAACCAATATTGTGCATCCAATATGTGATTTTGTGTCATTGGTTGAACATTTAGGTCATTTTCGTCCTCCCTAGGCTTATTCTAATCCAATTAGGGTTTTTAACCAATCTTGTGCATCCAATATGTGATTTTGTGTCATTAGTTAAACATTTAGGTTATTTTCATCCTCCTTAGGTTTATTCTAATCCAATTAGGGTTTTTTACCAATCTTGTGCATCCAATATGTGATTTTGTGTCATTGGTTGAACATTTAGGTCATTTTCGTCCTCCCTAGGCTTATTCTAATCCAATTAGGGTTTTTAACCAATCTTGTGCATATAATAAGTGATTTTGTGTCATTGGTAATCCAATTAGGTCATTTTCGTCCTCGCTAGGCTTATTCTAATCCAATTAGGGTTTTTAACCAATCTTGTGCATCCAAAATGTGATATTGTGTCATTGGTTGAACATTTAGGTCATTTTCGTCCTCCCTAGGCTTATTCTAATCCAATTAGGGTTTTTAACCAATCTTGTGCATCCAATATGTGATTTTGTGTCATTTTGTGTCATTGGTTGAACATTTAGGTCATTTTCGTCCTCCCTAGGCTTATTCTAATCCAATTAGGGTTTTTAACCAATCTTGTGCATCCAATATGTGATTTTGTGTCATCTTGTGTCATTGGTTGAACATTTAGGTCATTTTCGTCCTTCCTAGGCTTATTCTAATCCAATTAGGGTTTTTAACCAATCTTGTGCATCCAATATGTGATTTTGTGTCATTGGTTGAACATTTAGGTCATTTTCGTCCTCCCTAGGCTTATTCTAATCCAATTAGGGTTTTTAACCAATCTTGTGCATCCAATATGTGATTTTGTGTCATTGGTTGAACATTTAGGTCATTTTCGTCCCCCCTAGGCTTATTCTAATCCAATTAGGGTTTTTAACCAATCTTGTGCATCCAATATGTGATTTTGTGTCATTGGTTGAACATTTAGGTCATTTTCGTCCTCCCTAGGCTTATTCTAATCCAATTAGGGTTTTTAACCAATCTTGTGCATCCAATATGTGATTTTGTGTCATTGGTTGAACATTTAGGTCATTTTCGTCCTCCCTAGGCTTATTCTAATCCAATTAGGGTTTTTAACCAATCTTGTGCATCCAATATGTGATTTTGTGTCATCGGTTGAATATTTAGGTCATTTTTGTCCTCCCTAGGCTTATTCTAATCCAATTAGGGTTTTTAACCAATCTTGTGCATCCAATATGTGATTTTGTGTCATTGGTTGAACATTTAGGTCATTTTCGTCCTCCCTAGGCTTATTCTAATCCAATTAGGGTTTTTAACCAATCTTGTGCATCCAATATGTGATTTTGTGTCATTGGTTGAACATTTAGGTCATTTTCGTCCTCCCTAGGCTTATTCTAATCCAATTAGGGTTTTTAACCAATCTTGTGCATCCAATATGTGATTTTTTTATCATTTTGTGTTATTGGTTGAACATTTAGGTCATTTTCGTCCTCCCTAGGCTTATTCTAATCCAATTAGGGTTTTTAACCAATCTGCTGCATCCAATATGTGATTTTGTGTCATTGGTTGAACATTTAGGTCATTTTCGTCCTCCCTAGGCTTATTCTAATCCAATTAGGGTTTTTAACCAATCTTGTGCATCCAATATGTGATTTTGTGTCATTGGTTGAACATTTAGGTCATTTTCGTCCTCCCTAGGCTTATTCTAATCCAATTAGGGTTTTTAACCAATCTTGTGCATCCAATATGTGATTTTGTGTCATTGGTTGCACATTTAGGTCATTTCCATCCTCCCTAGGCTTATTCTAATCCAATTAGGGTTTTTAACCAATCTTGTGCATATAATAAGTGATTTTGTGTCATTGGTAATCCAATTAGGTCATTTTCGTCCTCGCTAGGCTTATTCTAATCCAATTAGGGTTTTTAACCAATCTTGTGCATCCAATATGTGATTTTGTGTCATTGGTTGAACATTTAGTTCATTTTCGTCCTCCCTAGGCTTATTCTAATCCAATTAGGGTTTTTAACCAATCTTGTGCATCAAATATGTGATTTTGTGTCATTGGTTGAACATTTAGGTCATTTTCGTCCTCCCTAGGCTTATTCTAATCCAATTACGGTTTTTAACCAATCTTGTGCATCCAATATGTGATTTTGTGTCATTGGTTGAACATTTAGGTCATTTTCGTCCTCCCTAGGCTTATTCTAATCCAATTAGGGTTTTTAACCAATCTAGTGCATGCAATATGTGATTTTGTGTCATTTTGTGTCATTGGTTGATCATTAAGGTCATTTTCGTCCTCCCTAGGCTTATTCTAATCCAATTAGGGTTTTTAACCAATCTTGTGCATCCAATATGTGATTTTGTGTCATTGGTTGAACATTTAGGTCATTTTCGTCCTCCTTAGGCATATTCTAATCCAATTAGGGTTTTTAACCAATCTAGTGCATGCAATATGTGATTTTGTGTCATTTTGTGTCATTGGTTGAACATTTAGGTCATTTTCGTCCTCCCTAGGCTTATCCTAATCCAATTAGGGTTTTTAACCAATCTTTTGCATCCAATATCTGATTTTGTGTCATTGGTTGAACATTTAGGTCATTTTCGTCCTCCCTAGGCTTATTCTAATCCAATTACGGTTTTTAACCATTCTTGTGCATCCAATATGTGATTTTGTGTCATTTTGTGTCATTGGTTGAACATTTAGATCATTTTCGTCCTCCCGGGGCTTATTCTAATCCAATTAGAGTTTTTAACCAATCTTGTGCATCCAATATGTGATTTTGTGTCATTGGTTGAACATTTAGGTCATTTTCGTCTTCCCTAGGCTTATTCTAATCCAATTAGGGTTTTTAACCAATCTTGTGCATCCAATATGTGATTTTGTGTCATTGGTTGAACATTTAGGTCATTTTCGTCCTCCCTAGGCTTATTCTAATACAATTACGGTTTCTAACCAATCTTATGCATCCAATATGTGATTTTGTGTCATTGGTTGAACATTTTGGTCATTTTGGTCCTCCCAAGGCTTATTCTAATCCAATTAGGGTTTTTAACCAATCTTGTGCATCCAATATGTGATTTTGTGTCATTTTGTGTCATTGGTTGAACATTTAGGTCATTTTCGTCCTCCCTAGGCTTATTCTAATCTAATTACGGTTTTTAACCTATCTTGTGCATCCAATATGTGAGTTTGTGTCATTGGTTGAACATTTAGGTCATTTTCGTCCTCCCTAGGCTTATTCTAATCCAATTAGGGTTTATAACCAATCTAGTGCATGCAATATGTGATTTTGTGTCATTTTGTGTCATTGGTTGAACATTTAGGTCATTTTCGTCCTCCCTAGGCTTATTCTAATCCAATTAGCGTTTTTAACCAATCTTGTGCATCCAATATTTGATTTTGTGTCATTGGTTGAACATTTAGGTCATTTTTGTCCTCCCTAGGCTTATTCTAATCCAATTAGGGTTTTTAACCAATCTTGTGCATCCAATATGTGACTTTGTGTCATTTTGTGTTATTGGTTGAACATTTAGGTCATTTTCGTCCTCCCTAGGCTTATTCTAATCCAAATAGGGGTTTTAACCAATCTTGTGCATCCAATATGTGATTTTGTGTCATTTTGTGTCATTGGTTGACCATTTAGGTCACTATTGTCCTCCCTAGACTTATTCTAATCCAATTATGGTTTTTAACCAATCTTGTGCATCCAATATGTGATTTTGTATCATTTTGTGTCATTGGTTGAACATTTAGGTCATTTTCGTCCTCCCTAGGCTTATTCTAATCCAATTAGGGTTTTTAACCAATCTTGTGCATCCAATATCTGATTTTGTGTCATTGGTTGAACATTTAGGTCATTTTCGTCCTCCCTAGGCTTATTCTAATCCAATTAGGGTTTTTAACCAATCTTGTGCATCCAATATGTGATTTTGTGTTATTGGTTGAACATTTAGGTCATTTTCGTCCTCCCTAGGCTTATTCTAATCCAATTAGGGTTTTTAACCAATCTTGTGCATCCAATATGTGATTTTGTGTCATTGGTTGAACATTTAGGTCATTTTCGTCCTCCCTAGGCTTATTCTAATCCAATAAGGATTTTTAACCAATCTTGGGCATCCAATATGTGATTTTGTGTCATTGGTCTAACATTTAGGTCATTTTCGTCCTCCCTAGGCTTATTCTAATCCAATTACGGTTTTTAACCAATCTTGTGCATCCAATATGTGATTTTGTGTCATTTTATGTCATTGGTTGAACATTTACGTCATTTTCGTCCTCCCTAGGCTTATTCTAATCCAATTACGGTTTTTAACCAATCTTGTGCATCCAATATGTGATTTTGTGTCATTTTATGTCATTGGTTGAACATTTAGGTCATTTTCGTCCTCCCTAGGCTTAATCTTATCCAATTAGGGTTTTTAACCAATCTTGTGCATCCAATATGTGATTTTGTGT
>JBBPBQ010000008.1:1230560-1253552 GCA_037974755.1 Cicer yamashitae | reverse complement strand
CATTTAGGTCATTTTCGTCCTCCCTAGGCTTATTCTAATCCAATTACGGTTTTTAACCAATCTTGTGCATCCAATATGTGAGTTTGTGTCATTGGTTGAACATTTAGGTCATTTTCGTGCTCCCTAGGCTTATTCTAATCCAATTAGGGTTTTTAACCAATCTTGTGCATCCAATATGTGATTTTGTGTCATTGGTTGAACATTTAGGTCATTTTCGTCCTCCCTAGGCTTATTCTAATCAAATTAGGGGTTTTAACCAATCTTGTGCATCCAATATGTGATTTTGTGTCATTTTGTGTCATTGGTTGAACATTTAGGTCATTTTCGTCCTCCCTAGGCTTATTCTAATACAATTACGGTTTTTAACCAATCTTGTGCATCCAATATGTGATTTTGTGTCATTGGTTGAACATTTAGGTCATTTTCGTCCTCCCTAGGCTTATTCTAATCCAATTAGGGTTTTTAACCAATCTTGTGCATGCAATATGTAATTTTGTGTCATTTTGTGTCATTGGTTGAACATTTAGGTCATTTTCGTCCTCCCTAGGCTTATTCTAATCCAATAACGATTTTTAACCAATCTTGTGCATCCAATATGTGATTTTGTGTCATTGGTCTAACATTTAGGTCATTTTCGTCCTCCCTAGGCTTATTCTAATCCAATTAGGGTTTTTAACCAATCTTGTGCATCCAATATGTGATTTTGTGTCATTTTGTGTCATTGGTTGAACATTTAGGTCATTTTCGTCCTCCCTAGGCTTATTCTAATCCAATTAGGGTTTTTAACCAATCTTGTGCATCCAATATGTGATTTGGTGTCATTGGTTGAAAATTTAGGTCATTTTCGTCCTCCCTAGGCTTATTCTAATCCAATTAGCGTTTTTAACCAATCTTGTGCGTCCAATATGTGATTTTGTGTCATTGGTTGAACATTTAGGTCATTTTCGTCCTCCACAGGCTTATTCTAATCCAATTAGGGTTTTTAACCAATCTTGTGCATCCAATATGTGATTATGTGTTGTTTTGTGTCATTGGTTGAACATTTAGGTCATTTTCGTCCTCCCTAGGCTTATTCTAATCCAATTAGGGTTTTTAACCAATCTTGTGCATCCAATATGTGATTTTGTGTCATTTTGTGTCATTGGTTGAACATTTAGGTCATTTTCGTCCTCCCTAGGCTTATTCTAATCCAATTAGGGTTTTTAACCAATCTTGTGCATCCAATATGTGATTTTGTGTCATTTTGTGTCATTGGTTGAACATTTAGGTCATTTTCGTCCTCCCTAGGCTTATTCTAATCAATTAGGGTTTTTAACCAATCTTGTGCATCCAATATGTGATTTTGTGTCATTTTGTGTCATCAGTTGAACATTTAGGTCGTTTTCGTCTTCCCTAGGCTTATTCTAATCCGATTAGGGTTTTTATTCAATCTTGTGCATCCAATATGTGATTTTGTGTCATTGGTTGAACATTTAGGTCATTTTCGTCCTCCCTAGGCTTATTCTAATCCAATTAGGACTTTTAACCAATCTTGTGCATCCAATATGTGATTTCGTGTCATTTTGTGTCATTGGTTGAACATTTAGGTCATTTTTGTCCTCCCTAGGCTTATTCTAATCCAATTTGGGTTCTTAAACAATCTTGTGCATCCAATATGTGATTTTGTGTCATTGGTTGAACATTTAGGTCATTTTCGTCCTCCCTAGGCTTATTCTAATCCAATTAGGGTTTTTAACCAATCTTGTGCATCCAATATGTGATTTTGTGTCATTTTGTGTCATTGGTTGAACATTTAGGTCATTTTCGTTCTCCCTAGGCTTATTCTAATCCAATTAGCGTTTTTAACCAATCTTGTGCATCCAATATGTGATTTTGTGTCATTTTCTGTCATTGGTTGAACATTTAGGTCATTTTCGTCCTCCCTAGGCTTATTCTAATCCAATTAGGGTTTTTAACCAATCTTGTGCATCCAATATGTGATTTTGTGTCATTTTGTGTCATTGGTTGAACATTTAGGTCATTTTCGTCCTCCCTAGGCTTATTCTAATCCAATTACGGTTTTTAACCAATCTTGTGCATCCAATATGTGAGTTTGTGTCATTGGTTGAACATTTAGGTCATTTTCGTGCTCCCTAGGCTTATTCTAATCCAATTAGGGTTTTTAACCAATCTTGTGCATCCAATATGTGATTTTGTGTCATTGGTTGAACATTTAGGTCATTTTCGTCCTCCCTAGGCTTATTCTAATCCAATTAGGGTTTTTAACCAATCTTGTGCATCCAATATGTGATTTTGTGTCATTTTGAGTCATTGGTTGAACATTTAAGTCATTTTCGTCCTCCCTAGGCTTATTCTAATCCAATTAAGTTTTTAACCAATCTTGTGCATCCGATATGTGATTTTGTGTCATTGGTTGCACATTTAGGTCATTTTCGTCCTCCCTAGGCTTATTCTAATCCAATTAGGGTTTTTAACCAATCTTGTGCACATAATAAGTGATTTTATTTCATTGGTAACCCAATTAGGTCATTTTCGTCCTCGCTAGGCTTATTCTAATGCAATTAGGGTTTTTAACCAATCTTGTGCATCAAATATGTGATTTCGTGTCATTTTGTGTCATTGGTTGAACATTTAAGTTATTTTCGTCTTCCCTAGGCTTATTCTAATCCAATTAGGGTTTTTAACCAATCTTGTGCATCCAATATGTGATTTTGTGTCATTTTGTGTAATTGGTTGAACATTTATGTCATTTTCGTCCTCCCTAGGCTTATTCTAATCCAATTAGGGTTTTTAACCAATCTTGTGCATCCAATATGTGATTTTGTGTCATTTTGTGTCATTGGTTGAACATTTAGGTCATTTTCGTCCTCCCTAGGCTTATTCTAATCCAATTAGGGTTTTTAACCAATCTTGTGCATCCAATATGCGAGTTTGTGTCATTGGTTGAACATTTAGGTCATTTTCGTCCTCCATAGGCTTATTCTAATCCAATTAGGGTTTTTAACCAATCTTGTGCATCCAATATGTGATTTTGTGTCATTGGTTGAACATTTAGGTCCTTTTCGTCCTCCCTAGGCTTATTCTAATCCAATTAGGGTTTTTAACCAATCTTGTGCATCCAATATGTGATTTTGTGTCATTTTGTGTCATTGGTTGAACATTTAAGTTATTTTCGTCCTCCCTAGGCTTATTCTAATCCAATTAGTGTTTTTAACCAATCTTGTGCATCCAATATGTGATTTTGTTTAATTGGTTGAACATTTATGTCATTTTCGTCCTCCCTAGGCTTATTCTAATCCAATTAGGGTTTTTAACCAATCTTGTGCATCCAATATGTGATTTTGTGTCATTTTGTGTCATTGGTTGAACATTTAGGTCATTTTCGTCCTCCCTAGGCTTATTCTATTCCAATTAGGGTTTTTAACTAATCTTGTGCATCCAATATGTGATTTTGTGTCATTGATTGAACATTTAGGTCATTTTCGTCCTCCCTAGGCATATTTTAATCCAATTAGGGTTTTTAACCAATCTTGTGCATTCAATATGTGCTTTTGTTTCATTGGTTGAACATTTAGGTCATTTTCGTCCTCCCTAGGCTTATTCTAATCCAATTAGGGTTTTTAACCAATCTTGTGCATCCAATATGTGATTTTGTGTCATTGGTTGAACATTTAGGTCATTTTCGTCCTCCCTAGGCTTATTCTAATCCAATTAGGGTTTTTAACCAATCTTGTGCATCCAATATGTGATTTTGTGTCATTTTGTGTCATTGGTTGAACATTTAGGTCATTTTCGTCCTCGCTAGGCTTATTCTGATCCAATTAGGGTTTTTACCCAATCTTGTGCATCCAATATGTGATTTTGTGTCATTTTGTGTCATTGGTTGAACATTTAGGTCATTTTCGTCCTCCCTAGGCTTATTCTAATCCAATTAGGGTTTTTACCCAATCTTGTGCATCCAATATGTGATTTTGTGTCATTGGTTGAACATTTAGGTCATTTTCGTCCTCCCTAGGCTTATTCTAATCCAATTAGGGTTTTTAACCAATCTTGTGCATCCAATATGTGATTTTGTGTCATTTTGTGTCATTGGTTGAACATTTAGGTCATTTTCGTCCTCCCTAGACTTATTCTAATCCAATTATGGTTTTTAACCAATCATGTGCATCCAATATGTGATTTTGTGTCATTTTGTGTTATTGGTTGATCATTTAGGTCATTTTCGTCCTCCCTAGGCTTATTCTAATCCAATTAGGGTTTTTAACCAATCTTGTGCATCCAATATGTGATTTTGTGTCATTGGTTGAACTTTTAGGTCAATTTCGTCCTCCCTAGGCTTATTCTAATCCAATTAGGGTTTTTAACCAATCTTGTGCATCCAATATGTGATTTTGTGTCATTGGTTGAACATTTAGGTCATTTTCGTCCTCCCTAGGCTTATTCTAATCCAATTAGGGTTTTTAACCAATCTTGTGCATCCAATATGTGATTTTGTGTCATTGGTTGAACATTTAGGTCATTTTCGTCCTCCCTAGGCTTAATCCAATCCAATTAGGGTTTTTAACCAATCTTGTGCATATAATAAGTGATTTTGTGTCATTGGTAATCCAATTAGTTCATTTTCGTCCTCGCTAGGCTTATTCTAATCCAATTAGGGTTTTTAACCAATCTTGTGCATCCAATATGTGATTTTGTGTCATTTTGTGTCATTGGTTGAACATTTAGGTCATTTTCATCCTCCCTAGGCTTATTCTAATCCAATTAGGGTTTTTAACCAATCTTGTGCATCCAATATGTGATTTTGTGTCATTTTGTGTCATTGGTTGAACATATAGGTCATTTTCGTGCTCCCTAGGCTTATTCTAATCCAATTAGAGTTTTAAACCAATCTTGTGCATCCAATATGTGATTTTGTGTCATTGGTTGAACATTTAGGTCATTTTCGTCCTCCCTAGGCTTATTCTAATCCAATTAGGATTTTTAACCAATCTTGTGCATCCAATATGTGGTTTTGTGTCATTTTGTGTCATTTGATGAAAATTTAGGTCATTTTCGTCCTCCCTATGCTTATTCTAATCCAATTAGCGTTTTTAACCAATCTCGTGCATCCAATATGTGATTTTGTGTCATTTTGTGTCATTGGTTGAACATTTAGGTCATTTTCGTCCTCCCTAGGCTTATTCTAATCCAATTAGGGTTTTTAACCAATCTTGTGCATCCAATATGTGATTTTGTGTCATTTTGTGTCATTGGTTGAACATATAGGTCATTTTCCTCCTCCCTAGGCTTATTCTAATCCAATTAGAGTTTTTAACCAATCTTGTGCATCCAATATGTGATTTTGTGTCATTGGTTGAACATTTAGGTCATTTTCGTCCTCCCTAGGCTTATTCTAATCCAATTAGGATTTTTAACCAATCTTGTGCATCCAATATGTGATTTTGTGTCATTTTGTGTCATTTGATGAAAATTTATGTCATTTTCGTCCTCCCTAAGCTTATTCTAATCCAATTAGCGTTTTTCACCAATCTCATGCATCCAATATGTGATTTTGTGTCATTTTGTGTCATTGGTTGAACATTTAGGTCATTTTCATCCTCCCTAGGCTTATTCTAATCCAATTAGGGTTTTTAACCAATCTTGTGCATCCAATATGTGATTTTGTGTCATTTTGTGTCATTGGTTGAACATATAGGTCATTTTCGTCCTCCCTAGGCTTATTCTAATCCAATTAGGGTTTTTAACCAATCTTGTGCGTCCAATATGTGATTTTGTGTCATTGGTTGAACATTTAGGTCATTTTCGTCCTCCCTAGGCTTATTCTAATCCAATTAGGATTTTTAACCAATCTTGTGCATCCAATATGTGGTTTTGTGTCATTTTGTGTCATTTGATGAAAATTTAGGTCATTTTCGTCCTCCCTATACTTATTCTAATCCAATTAGCGTTTTTAACCAATCTCGTGCATCCAATATGTGATTTTGTGTCATTTTGTGTCATTGGTTGAACATTTAGGTCATTTTCATCCTCCCTAGGCTTATTCTAATCCAATTAGGGTTTTTAACCAATCTTGTGCATCCAATATGTGATTTTGTGTCATTTTGTGTCATTGGTTGAACATATAGGTCATTTTCGTCCTCCCTAGGCTTATTCTAATCCAATTAGAGTTTTTAACCAATCTTGTGCATCCAATATGTGATTTTGTGTCATTGGTTGAACATTTAGGTCATTTTCGTCCTCCCTAGGCTTATTCTAATCCAATTAGGATTTTCAACCAATCTTGTGCATCCAATATGTGGTTTTGTGTCATTTTGTGTCATTTGATGAAAATTTAGGTCATTTTCGTCCTCCCTATGCTTATTCTAATCCAATTAGCGTTTTTAACCAATCTCGTGCATCCAATATGTGATTTTGTGTCATTTTGTGTCATTGGTTGAACATTTAGGTCATTTTCATCCTCCCTAGGCTTATTCTAATCCAATTAGGGTTTTTAACCAATCTTGTGCATCCAATATGTGATTTTGTGTCATTTTGTGTCATTGGTTGAACATATCGGTCATTTTCGTCCTCCCTAGGCTTATTCTAATCCAATTAGAGTTTTTAACCAATCTTGTGCATCCAATATGTGATTTTGTGTCATTGGTTGAACATTTAGGTCATTTTCGTCCTCCCTAGGCTTATTCTAATCCAATTAGGGTTTTTAACCAATCTTGTGCATCCAATATGTGATTTTGTGTCATTGGTTGAACATTTAGGTCATTTTCGTCCTCAATAGGCTTATTCTAATCCAATTAGGGTTTTTAACCAATCTTGTGCACCCAATATGTGATTTTGTGTCATTTTGTGTCATTGGTTCAACATTTAGGTCATTTTCGTCCTCCATATGCTTATTCTAATCCAATTAGGGTTTTAAACCAATCTTGTGCATCCAATATGTGATTTTGTGTCATTGGTTGAACATTTAGGTCATTTTCGTCCTCCCTAGGCTTATTCTAATCCAATTAGGGTTTTTAACCAATCTTGTGCATCCAATATGTGATTTTGTGTCATTTTGTGTCATTGGTTGAACATTTAGGTCATTTTCGTCCTCCATAGGCTTATTCTAATCCAATTAGGGTTTTTAACCAATCTTGTGCATCCAATAAGTGATTTTGTGTCATTGGTTGAACATTTATGTCATTTTCGTCCTCGCTAGGCTTATTTTAATCTAATTAGGGTTTTTAACCAATCTTGTGCATCCAATATGTGATTTTGTGTCATTTTGTGTCATTGGTTGAACATTTAGGTCATTTTCGTCCTCCCTAGGCTTATTCTAATCCAATTAGGGTTTTTAACCAATCTTGTGCATCCAATATGTGATTTTATGTCATTTTGTGTCATTGGTTGAACATTTAGGTCATTTTCGACCTCCCTAGGCTTATTCTAATCCAATTAGGGGTTTTAACCAATCTTGTGCATCCAATATGTGATTTTGTGTCATTTTCTGTCATTGTTTGACCATTTAGGTCATTTTCGTCCACCCTAGACTTATTCTAATCCAATTAGGGTTTTTAATCAATCTTGTGCATCCAATATGTGATTTTGTGTCATTGGTTGAACATTTAGATCAGTATCGTCCTCCCTAGGCTTATTCTAATCCAATTAGGGTTTTTAACCTATCTTGTGCATCCAATATGTGATTTAGTGTCATTTTGTGTCATTGGTTGAACATTTAGGTCATTTTCGTCCTCCCTAGGCTTTTTCTAATCCAGTTAGGGTTTTTAACCAATCTTGTGCATCCAATATGTGATTTTGTGTCATTTTGTGTCATTGGTTGAACATTTAGGTCATTTTTGTCCTCCCTAGTCTTATTCTTATCCAATTACGGTTTTTAACCAATCTTGTGCAACCAATATGTGATTTTGTGTCATTGGTTGAACATTTAGGTCATTTTCGTCCTCCCTAGGCTTATTCTAATCCAATTACGGTTTTTAACCAATCTTGTGCATCCAATATGTGAGTTTGTGTCATTGGTTGAACATTTAGGTCATTTTCGTCCTCCCTAGGCTTATTCTAATCCAGTTAGGGTTTTTAACCAATCTTGTGCATCCAATATGTGATTTTGTGTCATTTTGTGTCATTGGTTGAACATTTAGGTCATTTTCATCCTCCCTAGGCTTATTCTAATCCAATTAAGGTTTTTAACCAATCTTGTGCATCCAATGTGTGATTTTGTGTAATATTGTGTCATTGGTTGAACATTTAGGTCATTTTCGTCCTCCCTAGGCTTATTCTAATCCAATTAGGGTTTTTAACCAATCTTGTGCATCCAATATGTGATTTTGTGTCATTTTGTGTCATTGGTTGAACATTTAGGTCATTTTCGTCCTCCCTAGGCTTATTCTAATCCAATTAGTGTTTTTAACCATTCTTGTGCATCCAATATGTGATTTTGTTTAATTGGTTGAACATTTAGGTCATTTTGGCCTTGCTAGGCTTGTTCTAATCCAATTAGGATTTTTAACCAATCATGTGCATCCAAATATGTGATTTTTTGTCATTGGTTGAACATTTAGGTCATTTTCGTCCTCCCTAGGCTTATTCTAATCCAATTAGGGTTTTTAACCAATCTTGTGCATCCAATATGTGATTTTGTGTCATTTTGTGTCATTGGTTGAACATTTAGGTCATTTTCGTCCTCCCTAGGCTTATTCTAATCCAATTAGGATTTTTAACCAATCTTGTGCATCCAATATGTGACTTTGTGTTATTTTGTGTAATTGGTTGAAAATTTAGGTCATTTTCGTCGTCCCTAGGCTTATTCTAATCCAATTAGGGTTTTAAACCAATCTTGTGCATTCAATATGTGATTTTGTGTCATTGGTTGAACATTTAGGTCATTTTCGTCCTCCCTAGGCTTATTCTAATCCAATTAGGGTTTTTAACAAATCTTGTGCATCCAATATGTGATTTTTTGTCATTTTGTGTCATTGGTTGAACATTTAGGTCATTTTCGTCCTCCCTAGGCTTATTCTAATCCAATTAGGGTTTTTAACCAATCTTGTGCATCCAATATGTGATTTTGTGTCATTTTGTGTCATTGGTTGAACATTTAGGTCATTTTCGTCCTCCCTAGGCTTATTCTAATCCAATTAGGGTTTTTAACCAATCTTGTGCATCCAATATGTGATTTTGTGTCATTTTGTGTCATTGGTTGAACATTTAGGTCATTTTCGTCCTCCCTAGGCTTATTCTAATCCAATTAGGGGTTTTAAACAATGTTGTGCATCCAATAAGTCATTTTGTGTCATTGGTTGAACATTTAGGTCATTTTCGTCCTCCCTAGGCTTATTCTAATTTAATTAGGGTTTTTATCCAATCTTGTGCATCCAATATGTGATTTTGTGTCATTGGTTGAACGTTTAGGTCATTTTCGTCCTCCCTAGGCTTATTCTAATCCAATTAGGGTTTTTAACCAATCTTGTGCATCCAATATGTGATTTTGTGTCATTTTGTGTCATTGGTTGAACATTTAGGTCATTTTCGTCCTCCCTAGGCTTATTCTAATCCAATTAGGGTTTTTAACCAATCTTGTGCATCCAATATGTGATTTTGTGTCATTTTGTGTCATTGGTTGAACATTTAGGTCATTTTCGTCCTCCCTATGGTTATTCTAATCCAATTAGGGTTTTTAACCAATCTTGTGCATCCAATATGTGATTTTGTGTCATTTTGTGTCATTGGTTGAACATTTAGGTCATTTTCGTCCTCCCTATGCTTATTCTAATCCAATTAGGGTTTTTAACCAATCTTGTGCATCCAATATGTGATTTTGTGTCATTTCGTGTCATTGGTTGAACATTTAGGTCATTTTCGTCCTCCCTAGGCTTATTCTAATCCAATTAGGGTTTTTAACCAATCTTGTGCATCCAATATGTGATTTTGTGTCATTTTGTGTCATTGGTTGAACATTTAGGTCATTTTTGTCGTCCCTAGGCTTATTCTAATCCAATTAGGGTTTTTAACCAATCTTATGCATCCAATATGTGATTTTGTGTCATTGGTTGAACATTTAGGTCATTTTCGTCCTCCCTAGGCTTATTCTAATCCAATTAGGGTTTTTAACCAATCTTGTGCATCCAATATGTGATTTTGTGTCATTTTGTGTCATTGGTTGAACATTTAGGTCATTTTCGTCCTCCCTAGACTTATTCTAATCCAATTATAGTTTTTAACCAATCTTGTGCATCCAATATGTGATTTTGTGTCATTTTGTGTTATTGGTTGATCATTTAGGTCATTTTCGTCCTCCCTAGGCTTATTCTAATCCAATTAGGGTTTTTAACCAATCTTGTGCATCCAATATGTGATTTTGTGTCATTGGTTGAACATTTAGGTCATTTTCGTCCTCCGTAGGCTTATGCTAATCCAATTAGGGTTTTTAACCAATCTTGTGCATCCAATATGTGATTTTGTGTCATTGGTTGAACATTTAGGTCATTTTCGTCCTCCCTAGGCTTATTCAAATCCAATTAGGGTTTTTAACCAATCTTGTGCATCCAATATGTCATTTTGTGTCATTTTGTGTCATTGGTTGTACATTAAGGTCATTTTCGTCCTCCCTAGGCTTATTCTAATCCAATTAGGAATTTTAACCAATCTTGTGCATCCAATATGTGATTTTGTGTCATTGGTTGAACATTTAGGTCATTTTCGTCCTCCCTAGACTTATTCTAATCCAATTAGGGTTTTTAACCAATCTTGTGCATCCAATGTGGGATTTTGTGTCATTTTGTGTCATTGGATGAACATTGAGGTCATTTTCGTCCTCCCTAGGGTTATTCTAATCCAATTAGGGTTTTTAACCAATCTTGTGCATCCAATATGTGATTTTGTGTCATTTTGTGTCATTGGTTGAACATTTAGGTCATTTTCGTCCTCCCTAGGCTTATTCTAATCCAATTAGGGTTTTTAACCAATCTTGTGCATCCAATATGTGATTTTGTGTCATTTTGTGTCATTGGTTGAACATTTAGGTCATTTTCGTCCTCCATAGGCTTATTCTAATCCATTTAGGGTTTTTAACCAATCTTGTGCATCCAATATGTGATTTTGTGTCATTGGTTGCACATTTAGGTCATTTTCGTCCTCCCTAGGCTTATTCTAATCCAATTAGGGTTTTTAATCAATCTTGTGCATCCAATATGTGATTTTGTGTCATTTTGTGTCATTGGTTGAACATTTAGGTCATTTTCGTCCTCCCTAGGCTTATTCTAATCCAATTAGGGTTTTTAACCAATCTTGTGCATCCAATATATAATTTTGTGTCATTGGTTGAACATTTAGGTCATTTTCGTCCTCCCTAGGCTTATTCTAATCCAATTAGGGTTTTTAACCAATCTTGTGCATCCAATATGTGATTTTGTGTCATTTTGTGTCATTGGTTGAACATTTAGGTCATTTTCGTCCTCCCTAGGCTTATTCTAATCCAATTTGGGTGTTTAACCAATCTTGTGCATCCAATATGTGAATTTGTGTCATTTTGTGTCATTGGTTGAACATTTAGGTCATTTTCGTCCTCCCTAGGCTTATTCTAATCCAATTAGGGTTTTTAACCAATCTTGTGCATCCAATATGTGATTTTGTGTCATTTTGTGTCATTGGTTGAACATTTAGGTCATTTTTGTCCTCCCTAAGCTTATTCTAATCCAATTAGGGTTTTTAACCAATCTTGTGCATTCAATATGTGATTTTATGTCATTTTCTGTCATTGGTTGAACATTTAGGTCATTTTCGTCCTCCCAAGGCCTATTCTAATCCAATTAGGGTTTTTAACCAATCTTGTGCGTCCAATATGTGATTTTGTGTCCTTTTGTGTCATTCGTTGAACATTTAGGTCATTTTCGTCCTCCCTAGGCTTATTCTAATCCAATTAGGGTTTTTAACCAATCTTGTGCATCCAATATGTGATTTTGTGTCATTTTGTGTCATTTGTTGAACATTTAGGTCATTTTCGTCCTCGCTAGGCTTATTCTAATCCAATTAGGGTTTTTAACCAATCTTGTGCATCCAATATGTGATTTTGTGTCATTGGTTGAACATTTAGGTCATTTTCGTCCTCCCTAGGCTTATTCTAATCAAATTAGGGTTTTTAACCAATCTTGTGCATCCAATATGTGATTTTGTGTCATTTTGTGTTATTGGTTGAACATTTAGGTCATCTTCGTCCTCCCTAGGCTTATTCTAAACTAATTAGGGTTTTTAACCAATCTTGTGCATCCAATATGTGATTTTGTGTCATTGGTTGAACATTTAGGTCATTTTCGTCCTCCCTATGCTTATTCTAATCCAACTAGAGTTTTTAACCAATCTTTTGCATCCAATATGTGATTTTGTGTCATTGGTTGAACATTTAGGTCATTTTCGTCCTCCCTAGGCTTATTCTAATCCAATTAGGGTTTTTAACCAATCTTGTGCATCCAATATGTGATTTTATGTCATTTTGTGTCATTGGTTGAACATTTAGGTCATTTTCGACCTCCCTAGGCTTATTCTAATCCAATTAGGGGTTTTAACCAATCTTGTGCATCCAATATGTGATTTTGTGTCATTTTTTGTCATTGTTTGACCATTTAGGTCATTTTCGTCCACCCTAGACTTATTCTAATCCAATTAGGGTTTTTAATCAATCTTGTGCATCCAATATGTGATTTTGTGTCATTGGTTGAACATTTAGATCAGTATCGTCCTCCCTAGGCTTATTCTAATCCAATTAGGGTTTTTAACCTATCTTGTGCATCCAATATGTGATTTAGTGTCATTTTGTGTCATTGGTTGAACATTTAGGTCATTTTCGTCCTCCCTAGGCTTTTTCTAATCCAGTTAGGGTTTTTAACCAATCTTGTGCATCCAATATGTGATTTTGTGTCATTTTGTGTCATTGGTTGAACATTTAGGTCATTTTTGTCCTCCCTAGTCTTATTCTTATCCAATTACGGTTTTTAACCAATCTTGTGCAACCAATATGTGATTTTGTGTCATTGGTTGAACATTTAGGTCATTTTCGTCCTCCCTAGGCTTATTCTAATCCAATTACGGTTTTTAACCAATCTTGTGCATCCAATATGTGAGTTTGTGTCATTGGTTGAACATTTAGGTCATTTTCGTCCTCCTTAGGCTTATTCTAATCCAATTAGGGTTTTTAACCAATCTTGTGCATCCAATATGTGATTTTGTGTCATTTTGTGTCATTGGTTAAACATTTAGGTCATTTTCGTCCTCCATAGGCTTATTCTAATCCAATTACGGTTTTTAACCATTCTTGTGCATCCAATATGTGATTTTGTGTCATTGGTTGAACATTTAGGTCATTTTCGTCCTCCCTAGGCTTATTCTAATCCAATTAGGGTTTTTAACCAATCTTGTGCATCCAATATGTGATTTTGTGTCATTTTGTGTCATTGGTTGAACATTTAGGTCATTTTCGTCCTCCCTAGGCTTATTCTAATCCAATTAGGGTTTTTAACCAGGCTTGTGCATCCAATATGCGAGTTTGTGTCATTGGTTGAACATTTAGGTCATTTTCGTCCTCCATAGGCTTATTCTAATCCAATTAGGGTTTTTAACCAATCCTGTGCATCCAATATGTGATTTTGTGTCATTGGTTGAACATTTAGGTCATTTTCGTCCTCCCTAGGCTTATTCTAATCCAATTAGGGTTTTTAACCATTCTTGTGCATCCAATATGTGATTTTGTGTCATTTTGTGTAATTGGTTGAACATTTATGTCATTTTCGTCCTCCCTAGGCTTATTCTAATCCAATTAGGGTTTTTAACCAATCTTGTGCATCCAATATGTGATTTTGTGTCATTTTGTGTCATTGGTTGAACATTTAGGTCTTTTTCGTCCTCCCTAGGCTTATTCTAATACAATTACGGTTTTTAACCAATCTTGTGCATCCAATATGTGATTTTGTGTCATTTTGTGTCATTGGTTGAACATTTAGGTCATTTTCGTCCTCCCTAGGCTTATTCTAATCCAATTAGGGGTTTTAACCAATCTTGTGCATCCAATATGTGATTTTGTGTCATTTTGTGTCATTGGTTGACCATTTAGGTCATTATTGTCCTCCCTAGACTTATTCTAATCCAATTAGGGTTTTTAACCAATCTTGTGCATCCAATATGTGATTTTGTGTTAGTGGTTGAACATTTAGATCATTTTCGTCCTCCTTAGGCATATTCTAATCCAATTAGGGTTTTTAACCAATCTTGTGCATCCAATATGTGATTTTGTGTCATTTTGTGTCATTGGTTGAACATTTAGGTCATTTTCATTCTCCTTAAGCTTATACTCATCCAATTAGGGTTTTTAACCAATCTTGTGCATCCAATATGTGATTTTGTGTCATTTTGTGTCATTGATTGAACATTTAGATCATTTTCGTCCTCCCGGGGCTTATTCTAATCCATTTAGAGTTTTTAACCAATCTTGTGCATCCAATATGTGATTTTGTGTCATTGGTTGAACATTTAGGTCATTTTCGTCCTCCCTAAGCTTATTCTAATCCAATTAGGGTTTTTAACCAATCTTGTGCATCCAATATGTGATTTTGTGTCATTTTGAATCATTGGTTGAACATTTAGTTCATTTTCGTCCTCCCTAGGCTTATTCTAATACAATTACGGTTTTTAACCAATCTTGTGCATCCAATATGTGATTTTGTGTCATTGGTTGAACATTTAGGTCATTTTCGTCCTCCCTAGGCTTATTCTAATCCAATTAGGGTTTTTAACCAATCTTGTGCATCCAATATGTGATTTTGTGTCATTTTGTGTCATTGGTTGAACATTTAGGTCATTTTCGTCCTCCCTAGGCTTATTCTAATCGAATTAGGCTTTTTAACCAATCTTGTGCATCCAATACGTGATTTTGTGTCATTTTGTGTCATTTGTTGCACATTTAGGTCATTTTCGTCCTCCGTAGGCTTATTCTACTCCAATTAGGGTTTTTAACCAATCTTGTGCATCCAATATGTGATTTTCTGTCATTTTGTGTCATTGGTTGGACATTTAGGTCATTTTCGTCCTCCTTAGGCTTATTCTAATCCAATTAGGGTTTATAACCAATCTTGTGCATCCAATATGTGATTTTGTGTCATTGGTTGAACATTTAGGTCATTTTCGTCCTCCCTAGGCTTATTCTAATCCAATTAGGGTTTTTAACCAATCTTGTGCATCCAATATGTGATTTTGTGTCATTTTGTGTCATTGGTTGAACATTTAGGTCATTTTCGTTCTCCCTAGGCTTATTCTAATCCAATTAGCGTTTTTAACCAATCTTGTGCATCCAATATGTGATTTTGTGTCATTTTCTGTCATTGGTTGAACATTTAGGTCATTTTCGTCCTCCCTAGGCTTATTCTAATCCAATTAGGGTTTTTAACCAATCTTGTGCATCCAATATGTGATTTTGTGTCATTTTGTGTCATTGGTTGAACATTTAGGTCATTTTCGTCCTCCCTAGGCTTATTCTAATCCAATTACGGTTTTTAACCAATCTTGTGCATCCAATATGTGAGTTTGTGTCATTGGTTGAACATTTAGGTCATTTTCGTGCTCCCTAGGCTTATTCTAATCCAATTAGGGTTTTTAACCAATCTTGTGCATCCAATATGTGATTTTGTGTCATTGGTTGAACATTTAGGTCATTTTCGTCCTCCCTAGGCTTATTCTAATCCAATTAGCGTGTTTAACCAATCTTGTGCATCCAATATGTGATTTTGTGTCATTTTCTGTCACTGGTTGAACATTTAGGTCATTTTTGTCCTCCATAGGCTAATTCTAATCCAATTAGGGTTTTTAACCAATCTTGTGCATCCAATATGTGATTTTGTGTCATTTTGTGTCATTGGTTGAACATTTAAGTCATTTTCGTCCTCCCTAGGCTTATTCTAATCCAATTAGGGTTTTTAACCAATCTTGTGCATCCAATATGTGATTTTGTGTCATTTTGTGTCATTGGTTGAACATTTAGGTCATTTTCGTCCTCCCTAGGCTTATTCTAATCTAATTAGGGTTTTTAACCAATCTTGTGCATCCAATATGTGATTTTGTACCATTGGTTGAACATTTAGGTCATTTTCGTCCTCCCTAGCCTTATTCTAATCCAATTAGGGTTTTTAACCAATCTTGTGCATCCAATATGTGATTTTGTGTCATTTTGTGTCATTGGTTGAACATTTAGGTCATTTTCGTCCTCCCTAGGCTTATTCTAATCCAATTACGGTTTTTAACAAATCTTGTGCATCCAATATGTGATTTTGTGTAATTGGTTTAACATTTAGGTCATTTTCGTCGTCCCTAGGCATATTCTAATCCAATTAGGGTTTTTAACCAATCTTGTGCATCCAATATGTGATTTTGTGTCATTGGTTGAACATTTAGGTCATTTTCGTCCTCCCTAGGTTTATTCTAATCCAATTAGGGTTTTTAACCAATCTTGTGCATCCTATATGTGATTTTGTGTCAATTTGTGTCATTGGTTGAACATTTAGGTCATTTTCGTCCTCCCTAGGCTTATTCTAATCCAATTAGGGTTTTTAACCAATCTTGTGCATCCAATATGTGATTTTGTGTCATTTTGTGTCATTGGTTGAACATTTAGGTCATTTTCATTCTCCTTAAGCTTATACTCATCCAATTAGGGTTTTTAACCAATCTTGTGCATCCAATATGTGATTTTGTGTCATTTTGTGTCATTGATTGAACATTTAGATCATTTTCGTCCTCCCGGGGCTTATTCTAATCCATTTAGAGTTTTTAACCAATCTTGTGCATCCAATATGTGATTTTGTGTCATTGGTTGAACATTTAGGTCATTTTCGTCCTCCCTAAGCTTATTCTAATCCAATTAGGGTTTTTAACCAATCTTGTGCATCCAATATGTGATTTTGTGTCATTTTGAATCATTGGTTGAACATTTAGTTCATTTTCGTCCTCCCTAGGCTTATTCTAATACAATTACGGTTTTTAACCAATCTTGTGCATCCAATATGTGATTTTGTGTCATTGGTTGAACATTTAGGTCATTTTCGTCCTCCCTAGGCTTATTCTAATCCAATTAGGGTTTTTAACCAATCTTGTGCATCCAATATGTGATTTTGTGTCATTTTGTGTCATTGGTTGAACATTTAGGTCATTTTCGTCCTCCCTAGGCTTATTCTAATCGAATTAGGCTTTTTAACCAATCTTGTGCATCCAATACGTGATTTTGTGTCATTTTGTGTCATTTGTTGCACATTTAGGTCATTTTCGTCCTCCGTAGGCTTATTCTACTCCAATTAGGGTTTTTAACCAATCTTGTGCATCCAATATGTGATTTTCTGTCATTTTGTGTCATTGGTTGGACATTTAGGTCATTTTCGTCCTCCTTAGGCTTATTCTAATCCAATTAGGGTTTATAACCAATCTTGTGCATCCAATATGTGATTTTGTGTCATTGGTTGAACATTTAGGTCATTTTCGTCCTCCCTAGGCTTATTCTAATCCAATTAGGGTTTTTAACCAATCTTGTGCATCCAATATGTGATTTTGTGTCATTTTGTGTCATTGGTTGAACATTTAGGTCATTTTCGTTCTCCCTAGGCTTATTCTAATCCAATTAGCGTTTTTAACCAATCTTGTGCATCCAATATGTGATTTTGTGTCATTTTCTGTCATTGGTTGAACATTTAGGTCATTTTCGTCCTCCCTAGGCTTATTCTAATCCAATTAGGGTTTTTAACCAATCTTGTGCATCCAATATGTGATTTTGTGTCATTTTGTGTCATTGGTTGAACATTTAGGTCATTTTCGTCCTCCCTAGGCTTATTCTAATCCAATTACGGTTTTTAACCAATCTTGTGCATCCAATATGTGAGTTTGTGTCATTGGTTGAACATTTAGGTCATTTTCGTGCTCCCTAGGCTTATTCTAATCCAATTAGGGTTTTTAACCAATCTTGTGCATCCAATATGTGATTTTGTGTCATTGGTTGAACATTTAGGTCATTTTCGTCCTCCCTAGGCTTATTCTAATCCAATTAGCGTGTTTAACCAATCTTGTGCATCCAATATGTGATTTTGTGTCATTTTCTGTCACTGGTTGAACATTTAGGTCATTTTTGTCCTCCATAGGCTAATTCTAATCCAATTAGGGTTTTTAACCAATCTTGTGCATCCAATATGTGATTTTGTGTCATTTTGTGTCATTGGTTGAACATTTAAGTCATTTTCGTCCTCCCTAGGCTTATTCTAATCCAATTAGGGTTTTTAACCAATCTTGTGCATCCAATATGTGATTTTGTGTCATTTTGTGTCATTGGTTGAACATTTAGGTCATTTTCGTCCTCCCTAGGCTTATTCTAATCTAATTAGGGTTTTTAACCAATCTTGTGCATCCAATATGTGATTTTGTACCATTGGTTGAACATTTAGGTCATTTTCGTCCTCCCTAGCCTTATTCTAATCCAATTAGGGTTTTTAACCAATCTTGTGCATCCAATATGTGATTTTGTGTCATTTTGTGTCATTGGTTGAACATTTAGGTCATTTTCGTCCTCCCTAGGCTTATTCTAATCCAATTACGGTTTTTAACAAATCTTGTGCATCCAATATGTGATTTTGTGTAATTGGTTTAACATTTAGGTCATTTTCGTCGTCCCTAGGCATATTCTAATCCAATTAGGGTTTTTAACCAATCTTGTGCATCCAATATGTGATTTTGTGTCATTGGTTGAACATTTAGGTCATTTTCGTCCTCCCTAGGCTTATTCTAATCCAATTAGCGTTTTTAACCAATCTTGTGCATCCAATATGTGATTTTGTGTCATTTTCTGTCATTGGTTGAACATTTAGGTCATTTTTGTCCTGCCTAGGCTAATTCTAATCCAATTAAGGTGTTTAACCAATCTTGTGCATCCAATATCTGATTTTGTGTCATTTTGTGTCATTGGTTGAACATTTAGGTCATTTTCGTCCTCCCTAGGCTTATTCTAATCCAATTAGGGTTTTTAACCAATCTTGTGCATCCAATATGTGATTTTGTGTCATTTTGTGTCATTGGTTGAACATTTAGGTCATTTTCGTCCTCCCTTGGCTTATTCTTATCCAATTAAGGTTCTTAACCAATCTAGTGCATCCAATGTGTGATTTTGTGTCATTTTGGGTCATTGGTTGAACATTTAGGTCATTTTCGTCCTCCCTAGGCTTATTCTAATCCAATTAGGGTTTTTAACCAATCTTGTGCATCCAATATGTGATTTTGTGTCATTTTGTGTCATTGGTTGAACATTTAGGTCATTTTCGTCCTCCCTAGGCTTATTCTAATCTAGTTAGGGTTTTTAACCAATCTTGTGCATCCAATATGTGATTTTGTGTCATTTTGTGTCATTGGTTGAACATTTAGGTCATTTTCGTCCTCCCTAGGCTTATTCTAATCCAATTAGGGTTTTTAACCAATCTTGTCCATCCAATATGTGATTTTGTGTCATTTTGTGTCATTTGTTGAACATTTAGGTCATTTTCGTCCTCCCTAGGCTTATTCTAATCCAATTAGGGTTTTTAACCAATCTTGTGCATCCAATATGTGATTTTGTGTCATTTTGTGTCATTGGTTGAACATTTAGGTCATTTTCGTCCTCCTTAGGCTTATTCTCATCCAATTAGGGTTTTTAACCAATCTTGTGCATCCAATATGTGATTTTGTGTCATTAGTTGAACATTTAGGTCATTTTCGTCCTCCCTAGGCTTATTCTAATCCGATTAGGGTTTTTAACCAATCTTGTGCATCCAATATGTGATTTTGTGTCATTTTGTGTCATTGGTTGAACATTTAGGTCATTTTCGTCCTCCCTAGGCTTATTTTAATCCAATTAGGGTTTTTAACCAATCTTGTGCATCAAATATATGATTTTGTGTCATTGGTTGAACATTTAGGTCATTTTCGTCCTCCCTAGGCTTATTCTAATCCAATTAGGGTTTTTAACCAATCTTGTGCATCCAATATGTGATTTTGTGTCATTTTGTGTCATTGGTTGAACATTTAGGTCATTTTCGTCCTCCCTAGGCTTATTCTAATCCAATTAGGGTTTTTAACCAATCTTGTGCATCCAATATGTGATTTTGTGTCATTGGTTAAACATTTAGGTCATTTTCGTCCCCCTTAGGCTTATTCTAATCCAACTAGGGTTTTTAACCAATCTTGTGCATCCAATATATGATTTTGTGTCATTGGTTAAACATTTAGGTCATTTTCGTCCTCCCTAAGCTTATTCTAATCTAATTAGGGTTTTTAACGAATCTTGTGCATCCAATATGTGATTTTGTGTCATTTTGTGTCATTGGTTAAACATTTAGGTCATTTTCGTCCTCCCTAGGCTTATTCTAATCCAATTAGGGTTTTTAACCAATCTTGTGCATCCAATATGTGATTTTGTGTCATTTTGTGTCATTGGTTGAACATTTAGGTCATTTTCGTCCTCCCTAGGCTTATTCTAATCCAATTAGGGTTTTTAACCAATCTTGTGCATCCAATATGTGATTTTGTGTCATTAGTTGAACATTTAGGTCATTTTCGTCCTCCCTAGGCTTATTCTAATCCAATTAGGGTTTTAACCAATCTTGTGCATCCAATATGTGATTTTGTGTCATTGGTTGAACATTTAGGTCATTTTCGTCCTCCCTAGGCTTATTCTAATCCAATTAGGGTTTTTAACCAATCTTGTGCATCCAATTTGTGATTTTGTGTCATTTTGTGTCATTGGTTGAACATTTAGGTCATTTTCGTCCTCCCTAGGCTTATTCTAATCCAATTACGGTTTTTAACCAATCTTGTGCATCCAATATGTGATTTTGTGTTATTGGTTGAACATTTAGGTCATTTTCGTCCTCCCTAGGCTTATTCTAATCCAATTACGGTTTTTAACCAATCTTGTGCATATAATAAGTGATTTTGTGTCATTGGTAATCCAATTAGGTCATTTTCACCCTCGCTAGGCTTATTCTGATCCAATAAGGGTCTTTAACCAATCTTGTGCATCCAATATGTGATTTTGTGTCATTTTGTGTCATTGGTTTAACATTTAGGTCATTTTCGTCCCCCCAAGGCTTATTCTAATCCAATTAGGGTTTTTAACCAATCTAGTGCATCCAATACGTGATTTTGTGTCATTTTGTGTCATTGCTTGAACATTTAGGTCATTTTCGTCCTCCCTAGGCTTATTCTAATCCAATTAGGGTTTTTAACCAATCTTGTGCATCCAATATGTGATTTTGTGTCATTTTGTGTCATTGGTTGAACATTTAGGTCATTTTCGTCCTCCCTAGGCTTATTCTAATACAATTGGGGTTTTTAACCAATCTTGTGCATATAATAAGTGATTTTGTGTCATTGGTAATCCAATTAGGTCATTTTCGTCCTCGCTAGGCTTATTCCAATCCAATTAGGGTTTTTAACCAATCTTGTGCATCCAATATGTGATTTTGTGTCATTTTGTGTCATTGGTTGAACATTTAGGTCATTTTCGTCCTCCCTAGGCTTATTCTAATCCAATTACGGTTTTTAACCAATCTTGTGCATCCAATATGTGATTTTGTGTCATTTTGTGTCATTGGTTGAACATTTAGGTCATTTTCGTCCTCCCTAGGCTTATTCTAATCCAATTAGGGTTTTTAACCAATCATGTGCATCCAATATGTGATTTTGTGTCATTTTGTGTCATTGGTTGAACATTTAGGTCATTTTCGTCCTCCCTAGGCTTATTCTAATAAAATTACGGTTTTTAACCAATCTTGTGCATCCAATATGTGATTTTGTGTCATTGGTTGAACATTTATGTCATTTTCGTCCTCCCTAGGCTTATTCTAATCCAATTAGAGTTTTTAACCAATCTTGTGCATCCAATATGTGAGTTTGTGTCATTGGTTGAACATTTAGGTCATTTTCGTCATCCCTAGGATTATTCTAATCCAATTAGGGTTTTTAACCAATCTTGTGCATCCAATATGTGATTTTGTGTCATTTTGTGTCATTGATTGAACATTTTGGTCATTTTCGTCCTCCCTAGGCTTATTCTAATCCAATTAGGGGTTTTAACCAATCTTGTGCATCCAATATGTGATTTTGTGTCATTTTGTGTCATTGGTTGACCATTTAGGTCATTTTCGTCCTCCCTAGACTTATTCTAATCCAATTAGGGTTTTTAACCAATCTTGTGCATCCAATATGTGATTTTGTGTCATTGGTTGAACATTTAGATCATTTTCGTCCTCCCTAGGCTTATTCTAATCCAATTAGGGTTTGTAACCAATCTTGTGAATCCAATATGTGATTTTGTGTCATTTTGTGTCATGGGTTGAACATTTAGGTCATTTTCGTCCTCCCTAGGCTTATTCTAATCCAATTAGGGTTTTTAACCAATCTTGTGAATCCAATATGTGATTTTGTGTCATTTTGTGTCATTGGTTGAACATTTAGGTCATTTTCGTCCTCCCTAGGCTTATTCTAATCCAATTACGGTTTTTAACCAATCTTGTGCATCCAATATGTGAGTTTGTGTCATTGGTTGAACATTTAGGTCATTTTCGTCATCCCTAGGATTATTCTAATCCAATTAGGGTTTTTAACCAATCTTGTGCATCCAATATGTGATTTTGTGTCATTTTGTGTCATTGATTGAACATTTTGGTCATTTTCGTCTTCCCTAGGCTTATTCTAATCCAATTAGGGGTTTTAACCAATCTTGTGCATCCAATATGTGATTTTGTGTCATTTTGTGTCATTGGTTGACCATTTAGGTCATTTTCGTCCTCCCTAGACTTATTCTAATCCAATTAGGGTTTTTAACCAATCTTGTGCATCCAATATGTGATGTTGTGTCATTGGTTGAACATTTGGATCATTTTCGTCCTCCCTAGGCTTATTCTAATCCAATTAGGGTTTTTAACCAATCTTGTGCATCCAATATGTGATTTT
>JBBPBQ010000008.1:1211227-1230060 GCA_037974755.1 Cicer yamashitae | reverse complement strand
TCATTGGTTGAACATTTAGGTCAGTTTCGTCCTCCCTAGGCTTATTCTAATCCAATTAGGGTTTTTAACCAATCTTGTGCATCCAATATGTGATTTTGTGTCATTTTGTGTCATTGGTTAAACATTTAGGTCATTTTCATTCTCCTTAAGCTTATTCTCATCCAATTAGGGTTTTTAACCAATCTTGTGCATCCAATATGTGATTTTGTGTCATTTTGTGTCTTTGATTGAACATTTAGATCATTTTCGTCCTCCTGGGCTTATTCTAATCCATTTAGAGTTTTTAACCAATCTTGTGCATCCAATATGTGATTTTGTGTCATTGGTTGAACATTTAGGTCATTTTCGTCCTCCCTAGGCATATTCTAATCCAATTAGGGTTTTTAACCAATCTTGTGCATCCAATATGTGATTTTGTGTCATTTTGAATCATTGGTTGAACATTTAGGTCATTTTCGTCCTCCCTAGGCGTATTCTAATGCAATTACGGTTTTTAACCAATCTTGTGCATCCAATATGTGATTTTGTGTCATTGGTTGAACATTTAGGTCATTTTCGTCCTCCCTAGGCTTATTCTAATCCAATTAGGGTTTTTAACCAATCTTGTGAATCCAATATCTGATTTTGTGTCATTGGTTGAGCATTTAGGTCATTTTCGTCCTCCCTAGGCTTATTCTAATCCAATTTGGGTTTTTAACCAATCTTGTGCATCCAATATGTGATTTTGTGTCATTGGTTGAACATTTAGGTCATTTTCGTCCACCCTAGGCTTATTCTAATCCAATTAGGGTTTGTAACCAATCTTGTGCATCCACTATGTGATTTTGTGTCATTGGTTGAACATTTAGGTCATTATCGTCCTCCCTAGGCTTATTCCAATCCAATTACGATTTTTAACCAATCTTGTGCATCCGATATGTGATTTTGTGTCATTGGTTGAACATTTAGGTCATTTTAGTCCTCCCTAGGCTTATTCTAATCCAATTAGGGTTTTTAACCAATCTAGTGCATGCAATATGTGATTTTGTGTCATTTTGTGTCATTGGTTGAACATTTAGGTCATTTTCGTCCTCCCTAGGCTTATTCTAATCCAATTAGGGATTTTAACCAATCTTGTGCATCCAATATCTGATTTTGTGTCATTGGTTGAACATTTAGGTCATTTTCGTCCTCCCTAGGCTTATTCTAATCCAATTAGGGTTTTTAACCAATCTTGTGCATCCAATATGTGATTTTGTGTCATTGGTTGATCATTTAGTTCATTTCCGTCCTCCCTAGGCTTATTCTAATCCAATTAGGGTTTTTAACCAATCTTGTGCATCCAATATGTGATTTTGTGTCATTTTGTGTCATTGGTTGAACATTTAGGTCATTTTCGTCCTCCCTAGGCTTATTCTAATCCAATTAGGGTTTTTAACCAATCTTGTGCATCCAATATGTGATTTTGTGTCATTTTGTGTCATTGGTTGAACATTTAGGTCATTTTCGTCCTCCCTAGGCTTATTCTAATCCAATTAGGGGTTTTAAACAATGTTGTGCATCCAATAAGTCATTTTGTGTCATTGGTTGAACATTTAGGTCATTTTCGTCCTCCCTAGGCTTATTCTAATTTAATTAGGGTTTTTATCCAATCTTGTGCATCCAATATGTGATTTTGTGTCATTGGTTGAACGTTTAGGTCATTTTCGTCCTCCCTAGGCTTATTCTAATCCAATTAGGGTTTTTAACCAATCTTGTGCATCCAATATGTGATTTTGTGTCATTTTGTGTCATTGGTTGAACATTTAGGTCATTTTCGTCCTCCCTAGGCTTATTCTAATCCAATTAGGGTTTTTAACCAATCTTGTGCATCCAATATGTGATTTGGTGTCATTGGTTGAAAATTTAGGTCATTTTCGTCCTCCCTAGGCTTATTCTAATCCAATTAGCGTTTTTAACCAATCTTGTGCGTCCAATATGTGATTTTGTGTCATTGGTTGAACATTTAGGTCATTTTCGTCCTCCACAGGCTTATTCTAATCCAATTAGGGTTTTTAACCAATCTTGTGCATCCAATATGTGATTATGTGTTGTTTTGTGTCATTGGTTGAACATTTAGGTCATTTTCGTCCTCCCTAGGCTTATTCTAATCCAATTAGGGTTTTTAACCAATCTTGTGCATCCAATATGTGATTTTGTGTCATTTTGTGTCATTGGTTGAACATTTAGGTCATTTTCGTCCTCCCTAGGCTTATTCTAATCCAATTAGGGTTTTTAACCAATCTTGTGCATCTAATATGTGATTTTGTGTCATTTTGTGTCATTGGTTAAACATTTATGTCATTTTCGTCCTCCCTAGGCTTATTCTAATCCAATTAGGGTTTTTAACCAATCTTGTGCATCCAATATGTGCTTTCGTGTCATTGGTTGAACATATAGGTCATTTTCGTCCTCCCTAGGCTTATTCTAATCCAATTAGGGTTTTTTGACCAATCTAGTGCATCCAATATGTGATTTTGTGTCACTTTGTTTCATTGGTTGAACATTTAGGTCATTTTCGTCCTCCCTAGGCTTATTCTAATCCAATTAGGGTTTTTAACCAATCTTGTGCATCCAATATGTGATTTTGTGTCATTTTGTGTCATTGGTTGAACATTTAGGTCATTTTCGTCCTCCCTAGGCTTATTCTAATCCAATTAAGGTTTTTAACCAATCTTGTGCATCCAATATGTGATTTTGTGTCATTGGTTGAACATTTAGGTCATTATCGTCCTCCCTAGGCTTAATCTAATCCAATTAGGGTTTTTAACCAATCTTGTGCATCCAATATGTCATTTAGTGTCATTGGTTGAACATTTAGGTCATTTTCGTCCTCCCTTGGGTTATTCTTATCCAATTATGGTTTTTAACAAATCTTGTGCATCCAATATGTGATTTTGTGTCATTTTGTATCATTGGTTGAACATTTAGGTCATTTTCGTCCTCCCTAGGCTTATTCTAATCCAATTAGGGTTTTTAACCAATCTTGTGCATCCAATATGTGATTTTGTGTCATTTTGTGTCATTGGTTGAACATTTAGGTCATTTTCGTCCTCCCTAGGCTTATTCTAATCCAATTAGGATTTTTAAACAATCTTGTGCATTCAATATGTGATTTTGTGTCATTTTGTGTCAATGGTTCAACATTTAGGTCATTTTCTTCCTCCCTAGGCTTATTCGAATCCAATTAGGGTTTTTAACCAATCTTGTGCATCCAATATGTGATTTTGTGTCATTGGTTGAACATTTAGGTCATTTTCGTCCTCCCTAGGCTTATTCTAATCCAATTAGGGTTTTTAACCAATCTTGTGCATCCAATATGTGATTTTGTACCATTGGTTGAACATTTAGGTCATTTTCGTCCTCCCTAGGCTTATTCTAATCCAATTAGGGTTTTTAACCAATCTTGTGCATCCAATATGTGATTTTGTGTCATTTTGTGTCATTGGTTGAACATTTAGGTCATTCGTCCTCCCTAGGCTCTTTTTAATCCAATTAGGGTTTTTAACCAATCTTGTGCATACAATATGTGATTTTGTGTCATTGGTTGAACATTTAGGTCATTTTCGTCCTCCCTAGGCTTATTCTAATCCAATTAGGGTTTTTAACCAATCTTGTGCATCCAATATGTGATTTTCTGTCATTGGTTAAACATTTAGGTCATTTTCGTCCTCCCTAGGCTTATTCTAATCCAATTAGGGTTTTTAACCAATCTTGTGCATCCAATATGTGATTTTGTGTCATTTTGTGTCATTGGTTGAACATTTAGGTCATTTTCGTCCTCCCTAGGCTTATTCTAATCCAATTAGGGTTTTTAACCAATCTTGTGCATCCAATATGTGATTTTGTGTCATTTTGTGTCATTGGTTGAACATTTAGGTCATTTTCGTCCTCCCTTGGCTTATTCTTATCCAATTAAGGTTCTTAACCAATCTAGTGCATCCAATGTGTGATTTTGTGTCATTTTGGGTCATTGGTTGAACATTTAGGTCATTTTCGTCCTCCCTAGGCTTATTCTAATCCAATTAGGGTTTTTAACCAATCTTGTGCATCCAATATGTGATTTTGTGTCATTTTGTGTCATTGGTTGAACATTTAGGTCATTTTCGTCCTCCCTAGGCTTATTCCAATCCAATTAGAGTTTTTAACCAATCTTGTGCATCTAATATGTGATTTTGTGTCATTTTGTGTCATTGGTTGAACATTTAGGTCATTTTTGTCCTCCCTAGGCTTATTCTAATCCAATTAGGGTTTTTAACCAATCTTGTGCATCCAATATGTGATTTTGTGTCATTTTGTGTCATTGGTTCAACATTTAGGTCATTTTCGTCCTCCCTAGGCTTATTCTAATCCAATTAGGGTTCTTAACCAATCTTGTGTATCCAATATGTGATTTTGTGTCATTGGTTGAATATTTAGGTGATTTTCGTCCTCCCTAGGCTTATTCTAATCCAATTAGGGTTTTTAACCAATCTTGTGCATCCAATATGTGATTTTGTGTCATTTTGTGTCATTGGTTGAACATTTAGGTCATTTTCGTCCTCCCTAGGCTTATTCTAATCCAATTAGGGTTTTTAACCAATCTTGTGCATCCAATATGTGTTTTTGTGTCATTTTGTGTCATTGGTTGAACATTTAGGTCATTTTCGTCCTCCCTAGGCTTATTCTAATCCAATTACGGTTTTTAACCAATCTTGTGCATCCAATATGTGAGTTTGTGTCATTGGTTGAACATTTAGGTCATTTTCGTCCTCCCTAGGCTTATTCTAATCCAATTAGGGTTTTTAACCAATCTTGTGCATCCAATATGTGATTTTGTGTCATTTTGTGTCATTGGCTGAACATTTAGGTCATTTTCGTCCTCCCTAGGCTTATTCTAATCCAATTAGGGGTTTTAACCAATCTTGTGCATCCAATATCTGAGTTTGTGTCATTTTGTGTCATTGGTTGACCATTTAGGTCATTTTCGTCCTCGCTAGACTTATTCTAATCCAATTTGGGTTTTTAACCAATCTTGTGCATCCAATATGTGATGTTGTGTCATTGGTTGAACATTTGGATCATTTTCGTCCTCCCTAGGCTTATTCTAATCCAATTAGGGTTTTTAACCAATCTTGTGCATCCAATATGTGATTTTTGTCATTTTGTGTCATTGGTTGAACATTTAGGTCATTTTCGTCCTCCCTAGGCTTATTCTAATCCAATTAGGGTTTTTAACCAATCTTGTGCATCCAATATGTGATTTTGTGTCATTGGTTGAACATTTAGGTCATTTTCGTCCTCCCTAGGCTTATTCTAATCCAATTAGGGTTTTCAACAAATCTTGTGCATCCAATATGTGATTTTGTATCATTTTGTGTCATTGGTTGAACATTTAGGTCATTTTCGTCCTCCCTAGGCTTATTCTAATCCAATTAGGGTTTTTAACCAATCTTGTGCATCCAATATGTGATTTTGTGTCATTGGTTGCACATTTAGGTAATTTTTGTCCTCCCTAGGCTTATTCTAATCCAATTAGGGTTTTTAACCAATCTTGTGCATCCAATATGTGATTTTGTGTCATTTTGTGTCATTGGTTGAACATTTAGGTCATTTTCGTCCTCCCTAGGCTTATTCTAATCCAATTAGGGTTTTTAACCAATCTTGTGCATCCAATATGTGATTTTGTGTCATTTTGTGTCATTGGTTGAACATTTAGGTCATTTTCGTCCTCCCTAGGCTTAATCTAATTCAATTAGGGTTTTTAACCAATCTTGAGCATCCAATATGTGATTTTATGTAATTGGTTGAACATTTAGGTCATTTTCGTCCTCCCTTGGGTTATTCTTATCCAATTAGGGTTTTTAACAAATCTTGTGCATCCAATATGTGATTTTGTGTCATTTTGTATCATTGATTGAACATTTAGGTCATTTTCGTCCTCCCTAGGCTTATTCTAATCCAATTAGGGTTTTTAACCAATCTTGTGCATCCAATATGTGATTTTGTGTCATTTTGTGTCATTGGTTGAACATTTAGGTCATTTTCGTCCTCCCTAGGCTTATTCTAATCCAATTAAGGTTTTTAACCAATCTTGTGCATCCAATATGTGATTTTGTGTCATTTTGTGTCATTGGTTGAACATTTAGGTCATTTTGGTCCTCCCTAGGCTTATTCTAATCCAATTAGGGTTTTTAACCAATCTTTTGCATCCAATATGTGATTTTCTGTCATTTTGTGTCATTGGTTGAACATTTAGGTCACTTTCGTCCTTCTTAGGCATATTCTAATCCAATTAGGGTTTTTAACATATCTTGTGCATCCAATATGTGATTTTGTGTCATTTTGTGTCATTGGTTGAACATTTAGGTCATTTTCGTCCTCCCTAGGCTTATTCTAATCCAATTAGGGTTTTTAACCAATCTTGTGCATCCAGTATGTGATTTTGTGTCATTTTGTGTCATTGGTTGAACATTTTGGTCATTTTCGTCCTCCCTAGGCTTATTCTAATCCAATTAGGGGTTTTAACCAATCTTGTGCATCCAATATGTGATTTTGTGTCATTTTGTGTCATTGGTTGACCATTTAGGTCATTTTCGTCCTCCCTAGACTTATTCTAATCCAATTAGGGTTTTTAACCAATCTTGTGCATCCAATATGTGATGTTGTGTCATTGGTTGAACATTTGGATCATTTTCGTCCTCCCTAGGCTTATTCTAATCCAATTAGGGTTTTTAACCAATCTTGTGCATCCAATATGTGATTTTTTGTCATTGGTTGAACATTTAGGTCATTTTCGTCCTCCCTAGGCTTATTCTAATCCAATTAGGGTTTTTAACCACTCTTTTGCATATAATAATTGATTTTGTGTCATTGGTAATCCAATTAGGTCATTTTTGTCCTCCCTAGGCTTATTCTAATCCAATTAGGGTTTTTAACCAATCTTGGGCATCCAATATGTGATTTTGTGTCATTTTGTGTCATTGGTTGAACATTTATGTCATTTTCGTATTCCCTAGGCTTATTCTAACCCAATTAGGGTTTTTAACCAATCTTGTGCATCCAATATGTGATTTTCTGTCATTTTGTGTCATTGGTTGAACATTTAGGTCATTTTCGTCCTCCCTAGGCTTATTCTAATCCAATTAGGGTTTTTAACCAATCTTGTGCATCCAATATGTGATTTTGTGTCATTTTGTGTCATTGGTTGAACATTTAGGTCAGTTTCGTCCTCCCTAGACTTATTCTAATCCAATTAGGGTTTTTAAACAATCTTGTGCATCCAATATGTGATTTTCTGATTGGTTGAACATTTAGGTCATTTTCGTCCTCCGTAGGCTTATTCTAATCCAATTTGGGTTTTTAACCAATCTTGTGCATCCAATATGTTATTTTGTGTCATTTTATGACATCGGTTGAACATTTAGGTCATTTTCGTCCTCCCTAGGCTTATTCTAATCCAATTAGGGTTTTTAACCAATCTTGTGCATCCAATATGTGATTTTGTGTCATTGGTTGAACATTTAGGTCATTTTCGTCCTCCCTAGGCTTATTCTAATCCAATTAGGGTTTTTAACCAATCTTGTGCATCCAATATGTGATTTTGTGTCATTGGCTTAACATTTAGGTCATTTTCATCCTCCCTAGGCTTATTCTAATCCAATTAGGGTTTTTAACCAATTTTGTGCATCCAATATGTGATTTTGTGTCATTTTGTGTCATTGATTGAACATTTAGATCATTTCCGTCCTCCCTAGGTTTATTCTAATCCATATAGGGTTTTTAACCAATCTTGTGCATCCAATATGTGATTTTGTGTCATTTTGTGTCATTGGTTGAACATTTAGGTCATTTTCGTCCTCCCTAGGCTTATTCTAATCCAATTAGGGTTTTTAACCAAACTTGTGCATCCAATATCTGATTTTGTGTCATTTTGTGTCATTGGTTGAACATTTAGGTCATTTTCGTCCTCCCTAGGCTTATTCTAATCCAATTAGGGTTTTTAACCAATCTTGTGCATCCAATATGTGATTTTGTGTCATTTTGTGTCATTGGTTGAACATTTAGGTCATTTTCGTCCTCCCTAGGCTTATTCTAATCCAATTAGGGTTTTTAACCAATCTTGTGCATCCAATATGTGATTTTGTGTCATTTTGTGTCATTGGTTGAACATTTAGGTCATTTTCATTCTCCTTAGGCTTATTCTAATCCAATTAGGGTTTTTAACCAATCTTGTGCATCCAATATCTGATTTTGTGTCATTTTGTGTCATTTTGTGTCATTTAGGTCATTTTCGTCCTCCCAAGGCTTATTCTAATCCAATTAGGGTTTTTAACCAATCTTGTGCATCCAATATGTGATTTTGTGTCATTGGTTGAACATTTAGGTCATTTTCGTTCTCCCTAGGCTTATTCTAATCCAATTAGGGTTTTTAACCAATCTTGTGCATCAAATATGTGATTTTGTGTCATTGGTTGAACATTTAGGTCATTTTGGACATCCCTAGGCTTATTCTAATCCAATTAGGGTTTTTAACCAATCTTGTGCATCCAATATGTAATTTTGTGTCATTGGTTGAACATTTAGATCATTTTCGTCCTCCCTAGGCTTATTCTAATCCAATTAGGGTTTTTAACCAATCTTGTGCATCCAATATGTGATTTTGTGTCATTGGTTGAACATTTAGGTCATTTTCGTCTTCCCTAGGCTTATTCTAATCCAATTAGGGTTTTTAACCAATCTTGTGCATCCAATATGTGATTTTGTGTCATTGGTTGAACATTTAGGTTATTTTCGTCCTCCCTAGGCTTATTCTAATCCAATTAGGGTTTTTAACCAATCTTGTGCATCCAATATGTGATTTTTTGTCATTTTGTGTCATTGGTTGAACATTTAGGTCATTTTCGTCCTCCCTAGGCTTATTCTAATCCAATTAGGGTTTTTAACCAATCTTGTGCATCCAATATGTGATTTTGTGTCATTTTGTGTCATTGGTTGAACATTTAGGTCATTTTCGTCCTCCATAGGCTTATTCTAATCCAATTAGGATTTTTAACCAATCTTGTGCATCCAATATGTGACTTTGTGTTATTTTGTGTAATTGGTTGAACATTTAGGTCATTTTCGTCCTCCCTAGGCTTATTCTAATCCAATTAGGGTTTTTAACCAATCTTGTGCATCCAATATGTGATTTTGTGTCATTTTGTGTCATTGGTTGAACATTTAGGTCATTTTCGTCCTCCCTAGGCTTATTCTAATCCAATTAGCGTATTTAACCAATCTTGTGCATCCAATATGTGATTGTGTCATTGGTTGAACATTTAGGTCATTTTCGTCCTCCCTAGGCTTATTCTAATCCAATTAGGGTTTTTAACCAATCTTGTGCATCCAATATGTGATTTTGTGTCATTTTGTGTCATTGGTTGAACATTTAGGTCATTTTCGTCCTCCCTAGGATTATTATAATCCAATTAGGGTTTTTAACCAATCTTGTGCATCCAATATGTGATTTTGTGTCATTGGTTGAACACTTAGGTCATTTTCGTCCTCCCTAGGCTTATTCTAATCCAATTAGGGTTTTTAACCAATCTTGTGCATCCAATATGTGATTTTGTGTCATTGGTTGAACATTTAGGTCATTTTCGTCCTCCCTAGGCTTATTCTAATCCAATTAGAGATTTTAACCAATCTTGTGCATCCAATATGTGATTGTGTCATTGGTTGAACATTTAGGTCATTTTCGTCCTCCCTAGGCTTATTCTAATCCAATTAGGGTTTTTAACCAATCTTGTGCATCCAATATGTGATTTTGTGTCATTGGTTGAACATTTAGGTCATTTTGTTCTCCCTAGGCTTATTTAATCCAATTAGGGTTTTTAACCAATCTTGTGCAACCAATATGTGATTTTGTGTTATTGGTTGAACATTTAGGTCATTTTCGTCCTCCCTAGGCTTATTCTAATCCAATTAGGGTTTTTAACCAATCTTGTGCATCCAATATGTGATTTTGTGTCATTGGTTGAACATTTAGTTCATTTTCGTCCTCCCTAGGCTTATTCTAAACCAATTAGGGTTTTTAACCAATCTTGTGCATCCAATATGTGACTTTGTGTCTTTTTGTGTAATTGGTTGAACATTTAGGTCATTTTCGTCCTCCCTAGGCTTATTCTAATCCAATTAGGGTTTTTAACCAATCTTGTGCATCCAATATGTGATTTTGTGTCATTTTGTGTCATTGGTTGAACATTTAGGTCATTTTCGTCCTCCCTAGGCTTATTCTAATCTAATTAGGGTTTTTAACCAATCTTGTGCATCCAATATGTGATTTTGTGTCATTTTGTGTCATTGGTTGAACATTTAGGTCATTTTCGTCTTCCCTAGGCTTATTCTAAACCAATTAAGGTTTTTTACCAATCTTGTGCATCCAATATGTGATTTTGTGTCATTTTGTGTCATTGGTTGAACATGTAGGTCATTTTCGTCCTCCCTAGGCTTATTCTAATCCAATTAGGGTTTTTAACCAATCTTGTGCATCCAATATGTGATTTTGTGTCATTTTGTGTCATTGGTTGAACATTTAGGTCATTTTCGTCCTCCCTAGGCTTATTCTAATCCAATTAGGGTTTTTAACCAATCTTGTGCATCCAATATGTGATTTGGTGTCATTGGTTGAAAATTTAGGTCATTTTCGTCCTCCCTAGGCTTATTCTAATCCAATTAGCGTTTTTAACCAATCTTGTGCGTCCAATATGTGATTTTGTGTCATTGGTTGAACATTTAGGTCATTTTCGTCCTCCACAGGCTTATTCTAATCCAATTAGGGTTTTTAACCAATCTTGTGCATCCAATATGTGATTATGTGTTGTTTTGTGTCATTGGTTGAACATTTAGGTCATTTTCGTCCTCCCTAGGCTTATTCTAATCCAATTAGGGTTTTTAACCAATCTTGTGCATCCAATATGTGATTTTGTGTCATTTTGTGTCATTGGTTGAACATTTAGGTCATTTTCGTCCTCCCTAGGCTTATTCTAATCCAATTAGGGTTTTTAACCAATCTTGTGCATCTAATATGTGATTTTGTGTCATTTTGTGTCATTGGTTAAACATTTATGTCATTTTCGTCCTCCCTAGGCTTATTCTAATCCAATTAGGGTTTTTAACCAATCTTGTGCATCCAATATGTGCTTTCGTGTCATTGGTTGAACATATAGGTCATTTTCGTCCTCCCTAGGCTTATTCTAATCCAATTAGGGTTTTTTGACCAATCTAGTGCATCCAATATGTGATTTTGTGTCACTTTGTTTCATTGGTTGAACATTTAGGTCATTTTCGTCCTCCCTAGGCTTATTCTAATCCAATTAGGGTTTTTAACCAATCTTGTGCATCCAATATGTGATTTTGTGTCATTTTGTGTCATTGGTTGAACATTTAGGTCATTTTCGTCCTCCCTAGGCTTATTCTAATCCAATTAAGGTTTTTAACCAATCTTGTGCATCCAATATGTGATTTTGTGTCATTGGTTGAACATTTAGGTCATTATCGTCCTCCCTAGGCTTAATCTAATCCAATTAGGGTTTTTAACCAATCTTGTGCATCCAATATGTCATTTAGTGTCATTGGTTGAACATTTAGGTCATTTTCGTCCTCCCTTGGGTTATTCTTATCCAATTATGGTTTTTAACAAATCTTGTGCATCCAATATGTGATTTTGTGTCATTTTGTATCATTGGTTGAACATTTAGGTCATTTTCGTCCTCCCTAGGCTTATTCTAATCCAATTAGGGTTTTTAACCAATCTTGTGCATCCAATATGTGATTTTGTGTCATTTTGTGTCATTGGTTGAACATTTAGGTCATTTTCGTCCTCCCTAGGCTTATTCTAATCTAATTCGGGTTTTAAACCAATCTTGTGCATCCAATATGTGATTTTGTGTCATTGGTTGAACATTTAGGTCATTTTCGTCCTCCCTAGGCTTATTCTAATCCAATTAGGGTTTTTAACCAATCTTGTGCATCCAATATGTGATTTTGTGTCATTTTGTGTCATTGGTTGAACATTTAGGTCATTTTCGTCCTCCCTAGACTTATTCTAATCCAATTATGGTTTTTAACCAATCATGTGCATCCAATATGTGATTTTGTGTCATTTTGTGTTATTGGTTGATCATTTAGGTCATTTTCGTCCTCCCTAGGCTTATTCTAATCCAATTAGGGTTTTTAACCAATCTTGTGCATCCAATATGTGATTTTGTGTCATTGGTTGAACTTTTAGGTCAATTTCGTCCTCCCTAGGCTTATTCTAATCCAATTAGGGTTTTTAACCAATCTTGTGCATCCAATATGTGATTTTGTGTCATTGGTTGAACATTTAGGTCATTTTCGTCCTCCCTAGGCTTATTCTAATCCAATTAGGGTTTTTAACCAATCTTGTGCATCCAATATGTGATTTTGTGTCATTGGTTGAACACTTAGGTCATTTTCGTCCTCCCTAGGCTTATTCTAATCCAATTAGGGTTTTAAACCAATCTTGTGCATCCAATATGTGATTTTGTTTCATTTTGTGTCGTTGGTTGAACATATAGATCATTTTCGTCCTCCATAGGCTTATTCTAATCCAATTAGGGTTTTTAACCAATCTTGTGCATCCAATATGTGATTTTCTGTCATTTTGTGTCATTGGTTGAACATTTAGGTCATTTTCGTCCTCCCTAGGCTTATTCTAATCCAATTAGGGTTTTTAACCAATCTTGTGCATCCAATATGTGATTTTGTGTCATTGGTTGAACATTTAGGTCATTTTCGTCCTCCCTAGGCTTATTCTATTCCAATTAGGGTTTTTAAACAATCTTGTGCACCCAATATGTGATTTTGTGTCATTTTGTGTCATTGGTTGAACATTTAGGTCATTTTCGTCCTCCCTAGGCTTATTCTAATCCAATTAGGGTTTTTAACCAATCTTGTGCATCCAATATTTGATTTTGTGTCATTGGTTGAACATTTAGGTCATTTTCGTGTTGAACATTTAAGTCATTTTCGTCCTCCCTAGGCTTATTCTAAATCTATTAGGGTTTTTAACCAATCTTATGCATCCAATATGTGAATTTGTGTCATTTGTTGAACATTTAGGTCATTTTCGTCCTCCCTAGGCTTATTCTAATCCAATTAGGGTTTTTAACCAATCTTGTGCATCCAATATGTGATTTTGTGTCATTTTGTGTCATTGGTTGAACATTTAGGTCATTTTCGTCCTCTCTAGGCTTTTTCTATTCCAATTAGGGTTTTTAACCAATCTTTTGCATCCAATATGTGATTTTGTGTCATTGGTTGAACATTTAGGTCATTTTCGTCTTCCCTAGGCTTATTCTAATCCAATTAGGGTTTTTAACCAATCTTGTGCATCCAATATGTGATTTTGTGTCATTTTGTGTCATTGGTTGAACATTTAGGTCATTTTCATTCTCCCTAAGCTTATTCTCATCCAATTAGGGTATTTAACCAATCTTGTGCATCTAATATGTGATTTTGTGACATTTTGTGTCATTGGTTGAACATTTAGGTCATTTTCGTCCTCCCTAGGCTTATTCTAATCCAATTTTGGTTTTTAACCAATCTTGTGCATCCAATATGTGATTTTGTGTCATTGGTTGAACATTTAGGTCATTTTCGTCCTCCCTAGGCTTATTGTAATCCAATTAGGGTTTTTAACCAATCTTGTGCATCCAATATATGATTTTGTGTCATTGGTTGAACATTTAGGTCATTTTCGTTCTCCCTAGGCTTATTCTAACCCAATTAGGGTTTTTAACCAATCTAGTGCATGCAATATGTGATTTTGTGTCATTGGTTGAACATTTAAGTCATTTTCGTCCTCCCTAGGCTTATTCTAATCCAATTAGGGTTTTTAACCAATCTTGTGCATCCAATATGTGATTTTGTGTCATTTTGTGTCATTGGTTGAACATTTAGGTCATTTTCGTCCTCCCTAAGCTTATTCTAATCCAAGTAGAGTTTTTAACTAATCTTGTGCATCCAATATGTGATTTGGTGTCATTTTGTGTCATTGGTTGAACATTTAGGTCATTTTCGTCCTCCCTAGGCTTATTCTAATCCAATTAGGGTTTTTAACCAATCTTGTGCATCCAATAAGTGATTTTGTGTCATTGGTTGCACATTTAGGTCATTTTCGTCCTCCCTAGGCTTATTCGAATCCATTTAGGGTTTTTAACCAATCTTGTGCATCCAATATGTGATTTTGTGTCATTTTGTGTCATTGGTTGAACATTTAGGTCATTTTCGTCATCCCTAGGCTTATTCTAATCCAATTAGGGTTTTTAACCAATCTTGTGCATCCAATATATGATTTTGTGTAATTTTGTGTCATTGGTTGAACATTTAGGTCATTTTCGTCCTCCCTAGGCTTATTCTAATCCAATTAGGGTTTTTAACCAATCTTGTGCATCCAATATGTGATTTTGTGTCATTTTGTGTCATTGGTTGAACATTTAGGTCATTTTCGTCGTCCCAAGGCTTATTCTAATCCAATTAGGGTTTTTAACCAATCTTGTGCATCCAATATGTGATTTTGTGTAATTTTGTGTCATTGGTTGAACATTTAGGTCATTTTTGTCCTCCCTAGGCTTATTCTAATCCAATTAGGGTTTTTAACCAATCTTGTGCATCCAATATGTGATTTTGTGTCATTGGTTGAACATTTAGGTCATTTTCGTCCTCCCTAGGCTTATTCTTATCCAATTAGGGTTTTTAACCAATCTTGTGCATCCAATATGTGATTTTGTGTCATTGGTTAAACATTTAGGTCATTTTCGTCCTCCCTATGCTTATTCTAATCCAATTATGGTTTTTAACCAATCTTGTGGATCCAATATGTGATTTTGTGACATTTTGTGTCATTGGTTGAACATTTAGGTCATTTTCGTCCTCCCTAGGCTTATTCTAATCCAATTAGGGTTTTTAACCAATCTTGTGCATCCAATATGTGATTTTGTGTCATTTTGTGTCATTGGTTGAACATTTAGGTCTTTTTCGTCCTCCCTAGGATCTTTTTAATCCAATTAGGGTTTTTAACCAATCTTGTGCATCCAATATGTGATTTTGTGTCATTGGTTGAACATTTAGGTCATTTTCGTCCTCCCTAGGCTTATTCTAATCCAATTAGGGTTTTTAACCAATCTTGTGCATCCAATATGTGATTTTGTGTCATTTTGTGTCATTGGTTGAACATTTAGGTCATTTTCGTCCTCCCTAGGCTTATTTTAATCCAATTAGGGTTTTTAACCAATCTTGTGCATCCAATATGTGATTTTGTATCATTTTGTGTCATTGGTTGAACATTTAGGTCATTTTCGTCCTCCCTAGGCTTATTCTAATCCAATTAGGGTTTTTAACCAATCTTGTGCATCCAATATGTGATTTTGTGTAATTTTGTGTCATTGGTTGATCATTTAGGTCATTTTCGTCCTCCCTAGGCTTATTCTAATCCAATTAGGCTTTTTAACCAATCTTGTGCATCCAATATGTGATTTTGTGTCATTTTGTGTCATTGGTTGAACATTTAGGTCATTTTCGTCCTCCCTAGGCTTATTCTAATCCAATTAGGGTTTTTAACCAATCTTGTGCATCCAATATGTGATTTTGTGTCATTTTGTGTCATTGGTTGAACATTTAGGTCATTTTCGTCCTCCCTAGGCTTATTCTAATCTAAATTGGGTTTTTAACCAATCTTGTGCATCCAATATGTGATTTTGTGTCATTTTGTGTCATTGGTTGAACATTTAGGTCATTATCGTCCTCCCTAGGCTTATTCTAATCCAGTTAGGGTTTTTAACCAATCTTGTGCATCCAATATGTGATTTTGTGTAATTTTGTGTCATTGGTTGAACATTTAGGTCATTTTCGTCCTCCCTAGGCTTATTCTAATCCATTTAAGGTTTTTAACCAATCTTGTGCATCCAATATGTGATTTTGTGTCATTTTGTGTCATTGGTTGAACATTTAGGTCATTTTCGTCCTCCCTAGGCTTATTCTAATCCAATTAGGGTTTTTAACCAATCTTGTGCATCCAATATGTGATTTTGTGTCATTTTGTGTCATTGGTTGAACATTTAGGTCATTTTCGTCCGCCCTAGGCTTATTCTAATCCAATTAGGGTTTTTAACCAATCTTGTGCATCCAATATGTGATTTTTTGTCATTTTGTGTCCATGGTTGAAGATTTAGTTTATTTTCGTCCTCCCTAGGCTTATTCTAATCCAATTAGGGTTTTTAACCAATCTTGTGCATCCAATATGTGATTTTGTGTCATTTTGTGTCATTGGTTGAACATTTAGGTTATTTTCGTCCTCCCTAGGCTTATTCTAATCTAATCAGGGTTTTTAACCAATCTTGTGCATCCAATATGTGATTTTGTGTCATTGGTTGAACATTTAGGTCATTTTCGTCCTCCCTAGGCTTATTCTAATCCAATTAGGGTTTTTAACCAATCTTGTGCATCCAATATGTGATTTTGTGTCATTTTGTGTCATTGGTTGAACATTTAGGTCATTTTCGTCCTCCCTAGGCTTATTCTAATCCAATTAGGGTTTTTAACCAATCTTGGGTATCCAATATGTGATTTTGTTACATTGGTTGAACATTTAGGTCATTTTCGTCCTCCCTAGGCTTATTCTAATCCAATTACGGTTTTTAACCAATCTTGTGCATCCAATATGTGATTTTGTGTCATTTTGTGTCATTGGTTGAACATTTAGGTCATTTTCGTCCTCCCTAGGCTTATTCTAATCCAATTAGGGATTTTAACCAATCTTGTGCATCCAATATCTGATTTTGTATCATTGGTTGAACATTTAGGTCATTTTCGTCCTCCCTAGGCTTATTCTAATCCAATTAGGGTTTTTAACCAATCTTGTGCATCCAATATGTGATTTTGTGTCATTTTGTGTCATTGGTTGAACATTTAGGTCATTTTCGTCCTCCCTAGACTTATTCTAATCTAATTAGGGTTTTTAACCAATCTTGTGCATCCAATATGTGATTTTGTGTCATTTTGTGTCATTGGTTAAACATTTAGATCATTTTCGTCCTCCCTAGCCTTATTCTAATCCAATTAGGGTTTTTAACCAATCTTGTGCATCCAATATGTGATTTTGTGTCATTTTGTGTCGTTGATTGAACATTTAGGTCATTTTCGTCCTCCCTAGGCTTATTCTAATCCAATTAGGGTTTTTAACCAATCTTGTGCATCCAATATGTGATTTTGTGTCATTTTTTGTCATTGGTTGAACATTTAGGTCATTTTCGTCCTCCCTAGGCTTATCCTAATACAATTACGGTTTTTAACCAATCTTGTGCATCCAATATGTGATTTTGTGTCATTGGTTGAACATTTAGGTCATTTTCGTCCTCCCTAGGCTTATTCTAATCCAATTAGGGTTTTTAACCAATCTTGTGCATCCAATATGTGATTTTGTGTCATTTTGTGTCATTGGTTGAACATTTAGGTCATTTTCGTCCTCCCCAGGCTTATTCTAATCCAATTAGGGTTTTTCACGAATCCTGTGCATCCAATATGTGATTTTGTGTCATTTTGTGTCATTGGTTGAACATTTAGGTCATTTTCGTCCTCCCTAGGGTTATTTTAATCTAATTAGGATTTTTAACCAATCTTGTGCATCCAATATGTGATTTTGTGTCATTTTGTGTCATTGGTTGAACATTTAGGTCATTTTCGTCCTCCCTAGGCTTATTCTAATCCAATTAGGGTTTTTAACCAATCTTGTGCATCCAATATGTGATTTTGTGTCATTTTGTGTCATTGGTTGAACATTTAGGTCATTTTCGTCCTCCCTAGGCTTATTCTAATCCAATTAAGGTTTTTACCAATCTTGTGCATCCAATATGTGATTTTGTGTCATTTTGTGTCATTGGTTGAACATTTAGGTCATTTTCGTCCTCCCTAGGCTTATTCTAATCCAATTAGGGTTTTTAACCAATCTTGTGCATCCAATATATGATTTTCTGTCATTTTGTGTCATTGGTTGAACATTTAGGTCATTTTTGTCCTCCCTAGGCTTATTCTAATCCAATTAGGGTTTTTAACCAATCTTGTGCATCCAATATGTGATTTTGTGTCATTGGTTGAACATTTAGGTCATTTTCGTCCACCCTAGGCTTATTCTAATCCAATTAGGGTTTTTAACCAATCATGTGCATCCACTATGTGATTTTCTGTCATTGGTTGAACATTTAGGTCATTTTCGTCCTCCCTAGGCTTATTCTAATCCAATTACGGTTTTTAACCAATCTTGTGCATCCGATATGTGATTTTGTGTCATTGGTTGAACATTTAGGTCATTTTCGTCCTCCCTAGGCTTATTCTAATCCAATTAGGGTTTTTAACCAATCTAGTGCATGCAATATGTGATTTTGTGTCATTTTGTGTCATTGGTTGAACATTTAGGTCATTTTCGTCCTCCCTATGCTTATTCTAATCCAATTAGGGTTTTTAACCAATCTTGTGCATCCAATATCTGATTTTGTGTCATTGGTTGAACATTTAGGTCATTTTCGTCCTCCCTAGGCTTATTCTAATCCAATTACGGTTTTTAACCATTCTTGTGCATCCAATATGTGATTTTGTGTCGTTGGTTGAGCATTTAGGTCATTTTCGTCCTCCCTAGGCTTATTCTAATCCAATTAGGGTTTTTAACCAAACTTGTGCATCCAATATGTGATTTTGTGTCATTGGTTCAACATTTAGGTCATTTTCGTCCTCCCTAGGCTTATTCTAATCCAATTAGGGTTTTTAACCAATCTTGTGCA
>JBBPBQ010000008.1:1194795-1207535 GCA_037974755.1 Cicer yamashitae | reverse complement strand
TAAAAACCCTAATTGGATTAGAATAAGCCAAGGGAGGACGAAAATGACCTAAATGTTCAACCAATGACACAAACTCACATATTGGATGCCCAAGATTGGTTAAAAACCGTAATTGGATTAGAATAAGCCTAGGGAGGACGAAAATGACCTAAATGTTCAACCAATGACACAAAATGACACAAAATCACATATTGGATGCACAAGATTGGTTAAAAACCTTAATTGGATCAGAATAAGCCTAGAAATCACATATTGGATGCACAAGATTGGTTAAAAACCCTAATTGGATTAGAATAAGCCTAGGGAGGACGAAAATGACCTAAATGTTCAACCAATGACACAAAATGACACAAAATCACATATTGCGTGCACTAGATTGGTTAAAAACCCTAATTGGATTAGAATAAGCCTAGGGAGGACGAAAATGACCTAAATGTTCAACCAATGACACAAAATCACATATCGGATGCACAAGATTGGTTAAAAACCGTAATTGGATTAGAATAAGCCTAGGGAGGACGAAAATGACCTAAATGTTCAACCAATGACAGAAAATCACGTATGGATGCACAAGATTGGTTAAAAACCCTAATTGGATTAGAATAAGCCTAGGGTGGACGAAAATGACCAAAATATTCAACCAATGACACAAAATCACATATTGGATGCACAAGATTGGTTAAAAACCCTAATTGGATTAGAATAAGCCTAGGGAAGACGAAAATGACCTAAATGTTCAACCAATGACACAAAATGACACAAAATCACATATTGGTTGCACAAGATTGGTTAAAAACCCTAATTGGATTAGAATAAGCCTAGGGAGGACGAAAATGACCTAAATGTTCAACCAATAACACAAAATGACACAAAATCACATATTGGATGCACAAGATTGGTTAAAAACCCTAATTGGATTAGAATAAGCCTAGGGAGGACGAAAATGACCTAAATGTTCAGCCAATGACACAAAATGACACAAAATCACATATTGGATGCATAAGATTGGTTAAAAACCCTAATTGGATTAGAATAAGCCTAGGGAGGACGAAAATGACCTAAATGTTCAACCAACGACACAATCACATATTGGATGCACAAGATTGGTTAAAAACGCTAATTGGATTCGAATAAGCCTAGGGAGGAAGAAAATGACCTAAATGTTCAACCAATGACACAAAATGGCATAAAATCACATATTGGATGCACAAGATTGGTTAAAAACCCTAATTGGATTAGAATAAGCCTAGGGAGGACGAAAATGACCTAAATGTTCAACCAATGACACAAAATCACATATTGGATGCACAAGATTGGTTAAAAACCCTAATTAGAATAAGCCTAGGGAGGACGAAAATGACCTAAATGTTCAACCAATGACACAAAATGACACAAAATCACATATTGGATGCACAAGATTGGTTAAAAACCCTAATTGGATTAGAATAAGCCTAGGGAGGACGAAAATGACCTAAATGTTCAACCAATGACACAAAATGACACAAAATCACATATTGGATGCACAAGATTGGTTAAAAACCCTATTTGGATTAGAATAAACTTAGGGAGGACGAAAATGACCTAAATGTTCAACTAATGACACAAAATCAAGTATTGGATGCACAAGATTGGTTAAAAACACTAATTGGATTAGAATAACCCTAGGGAGGACGAAAATGACCTAAATGTTCAACTAATGACACAAAATCCCATATTGGATGCACAAGATTGGTTAAAAACCCTAATTGGATTAGGATAAGCTTAGGGTCGACGAAAATGACCTAAATGTTCAACCAATTACACAAAATCACATATTGGATGCACAAGATTTGTTAAAAACCGTAATTGGATTAGAATAAGCTTAGGGAGGACGAAAATGACCTAAATGTTCAACCAATGACACAAAATGACACAAAATCACATATTGGATGCACAAGATTGGTTAAAAACCCTAATTGGATTAGAATATGCCTAGGGAGGACGAAAATGACCTAAATGTTCAACCAATGACACAAAATGACACAAAATCACATATTGGATGCACAAGATTGGTTAAAAACCCTAATTGGAATAGAATAAGCCTAGGGAGGACGAAAATGACCTAAATGTTCAACCAATGACACAAACTCACATATTGGATGCACAAGATTGGTTAAAAACCGTAATTGGATTAGAATAAGCCTAGGGAGGACGAAAATGACCTAAATGTTCAACCAATGACACAAAATGACACAAAATCACATATTGGATTCACAAGATTGGTTAAAAACCCTAATTGGATTAGAATAAGCCTAGGGAGGACGAAAATGACCTAAATGTTCAACCCATGACACAAAATGACACAAAATCACATATTGGATTCACAAGATTGGTTACAAACCCTAATTGGATTAGAATAAGCCTAGGGAGGACGAAAATGATCTAAATGTTCAACCAATGACACAAAATCACATATTGGATGCACAAGATTGGTTAAAAACCCTAATTGGATTAGAATAAGTCTAGGGAGGACGAAAATGACCTAAATGGTCAACCAATGACACAAAATGACACAAAATCACATATTGGATGCACAAGATTGGTTAAAACCCCTAATTGGATTAGAATAAGCCTAGGGAGGACGAAAATGGCCTAAATGTTCAATCAATGACACAAAATGACACAAAATCACATATTGGATGCACAAGATTGGTTAAAAACCCTAATTGGATTAGAATAAGCCTAGGGAGGACGAAAATGACCTAAATGTTCAACCAATGACACAAAATGACACAAAATCACATATTGGATGCACAAGATTGGTTAAAAACCCTAATTGCAATAGAATAAGCCTAGGGAGGACGAAAATGACCTAAATGTTCAACCAATGACACAAAATCAAATATTGGATGCACAAGATTGGTTAAAAACCCTAATTGGATTAGAATAAGCCTAAGGAGGACGAAAATGACTTAAATGTTCAACCAATGACACAAAATGACACAAAATCACATATTGGATGCACAAGATTGGTTAAAAACCCTAATTGGATTAGAATAAGCCTAGGGAGAACGAAAATGACCTAAATGTTCAACCAATGACACAAAATCACATATTGGATGCACATGATTGGATAAAAACCCTAATTGGATTAGAATAAGCTTAGGGAGGACGAAAATGACCTAAATGTTCAACCGATGACACAAAATGACACAAAATCACATATTGGATGCACAAGATTGGTTAAAAACCCTAATTGGATTTGAATCAGCCTAGGGAGGACGAAAATGACCTAAATGTTCAACCAATGACACAAAATCACATATTGGATGCACAAGATTGGTTAAAAATCTTAATTGGATTAGAATAAGCCTAGGGAGGACGAAAATGACCTAAATGTTCAACCAATGACACAAAATGACACAAAATCACATATTGGATGCACAAGATTGGTTAAAAACCCTAATTGGATTAGAATAAGCCTAGGGAGAACGAAAATGAACAAAATGTTCAACCAATGACACAAAATGACACAAAATCACATATTGGATGCACAAGATTGGTTAACAACCCTAATTGGATTAGAATAAGCCTAGGGAGGACAAAAATGACCTAAATGTTCAACCAATGACACAAAATCACATATTGGATGCACAAGATTGGTTAAAAACCCTAATTGGATTAGAATAAGCCTAGGGAGGACGAAAATGACCTAAATGTTCAACCAATGACACAAAATGACACAAAATCACATATTGGATGCACAAGATTGGTTAAAAACCCTAATTGGATTAGAATAAGCCTAGGGAGGACAAAGATGGCCTAAATATTCAACCAATGACACAAAATCACATATTGGATGCACAAGATTGGTTAAAAACCCTAATTGGATTAGAATAAGCCTACGGAGGACGAAAATGACCTAAATGTTCAACAAATGACACAAAATGACACAAAATCACATATTGGATGCACAGGATTGGTTAAAAACCCTAATTGGATTAGAATAAGCCTAGGGAGGACGAAAATGACCTAAATGTTCAACCAATAACACAAAATCACATATTGGATGCACAAGATTGGTTAAAAACCCTAATTGGATTAGAATAAGCCTAGGGAGGACGAAAATGACCTAAATGTTCAACCAATGACACAAAATCAGATATTGGATGCACAAGATTGGTTAAAAACCCTAATTGGATTAGAATAAGCCTAGGGAGGACGAAAATGACCTAAATGTTCAACCAATGACACAAAATGATACAAAATCACATATTGGATGCACAAGATTGGTTAAAAACCCTAATTGGATTAGAATAACCCTCGGGAGGACGAAAATGACCTAAATGTTCAACCAATGACACAAAATGGCACAAAATCACATATTGGATGCACAAGATTGGTTAAAAACCCTAATTGGATTAGAATAAGCCTAGGGAGGACGAAAATGACCTAAATGTTCAACCAATGACACAAAATGACATAAAATCACATATTGGATGCACAAGATTGGTTAAAAACCCTAATTGGATTAGAATAAGCCTAGGGAGGACGAAAATGACCTTAATATTCAACCAATGACACAAAATCACATATTGGATGCACAAGATTGGTTAAAAACCCTAATAGGATTAGAATAAGCCTAGGGAGGACGAAAATGACCTAAATGTTCAACCAATGACACAAAATCACATATTGGATGCACAAGATTGGTTAAAAACCCTAATTGGATTAGAATAAGCCTAGGGAGGACGAAAATGACCTAAATGTTCAACCAATGACACAAAATCACACAAAATCACATATTGGATGCACAAGATTGGTTAAAAACCCTAATTGGATTAGAATAAACCTAGGGAGGACAAATATGACCTAAATGTTCAACCAATGACACAAAATCACATATTGGATGCACAAGATTGGTTAAAAACCCTAATTGGATTAGAATAAGCCTAGGGAGGACGAAAATGACCTAAATGTTCAACCAATGACACAAAATGACACAAAATCACATATTGGATGCTCAAGATTGGTTAAAAACCCTAATTGGATTAGAATAAGGCTAGGAAGGACGAAAATGACCTAAATGTTCAACCAATGACACAAAATCACATATTGGATGCACAAGATTGGTTAAAAACCCTAATTGGATTAGAATAAGCCTAGGGAGGACGAAAATGACCTAAATGTTCAACCAATGACACAAAATGACACAAAATCACATATTGGATGCACAAGATTGGTTAAAAACCCTAATTGGATTAGAATAAGCCTAGGGAGGACGAAAATGACAAAAATGTTGAACCAATGACACAAAATGACACAAAATCACTTATTGGATGCACAAGATTGGTTAAAAACCCTAATTGGATTAGAATAAGCCTAGGGAGGACGAAAATTACCTAAATGTTCAACCAATGACACAAAATGACACAAAATCACATATTGGATGCACAAGATTGGTTAAAAACCCTAATTGGATTAGAATAAGCTTAGGGAGGACGAAAATGACCTAAATGTTCAACCAATGACACAAAATGACACAAAATCACATATTGGATGCACAAGATTGATTAAAAACCCTTATTGGATTAGAATAAGCCTAGGGAGGACGAAAATGACCTAAATGTTCAACCAATGACACAAAATGACACAAAATCACATATTGGATGCACAAGATTGGTTAAAAACCCTAATTGGATTAGAATAAGCCTAGGGAGGACGAAAATGACCTAAATGTTCAACCAATGACACAAAATGACACAAAATCACATATTGGATGCACAAGATGGTTAAAAACCCTAATTGGATTAGAATAAGCCTAGGGAGGACGAAAATGACCTAAATGTTCACCCAATGATACAAAATGACACAAAATCACATATTGGATGCACAAGATTTGTTAAAAACCCTAATTGGATAAGAATAACCCAAGGGAGGACGAAAATGACCTAAATGTTCAACCAATGACATAAAATCACATATTGGATGCACAAGATTGGTTAAAAACCCTAATTGGATTAGATTAAGCCTAGGGAGGACGAAAATGACCTAAATGTTCAACCAATGATACAAAATGACACAAAATCACATATTGGATGCACAAGATTGGTTAAAAACCCTAATTAGATTAGAATAAGCCTAGGGAGGACGAAAATGACCTAAATGTTCAACCAATGACACAAAATGACACAAAATCACATATTGGATGCACAAGATTAATTAAAAACACTAATTGGATTAGAATAAGCCTAAGGAGGACGAAAATGACCTAAATGTTCAACCAATGACACAAAATGACACAAAATCACATATTGGATGCACAAGATTGGTTAAAAACCCTAATTGGATTAGAATAAGCCTAGGGAGGACGAAAATGACCTAAATGTTCAACCAATGACACAAAATGACACAAAATCACATATTGGATGCACAAGATTGGTTAAAAACCTTAATTGGATTAGAATAAGCCTAGGGAGGACGAATATGACCTAAATGTTCAACCAATGACACAAAATGACACAAAATCACATATTGGATGCACAAGATTGGTTAAAAACCCTAATTGGATTAGAATAAGCCTAGGGAGGACGAAAATGACCTAAATGTTCAACCAATGACACAAAATGACACAAAATCACATATTGGTTGCACAAGATTGGTTAAAAACCCTAATTGGATTAGAATAAGCCTAGGTAGGACGAAAATGACCTAAATGTTGAACCAATGACCCAAAATCACATATTGGATGCACAAGATTGGTTAAAAACCCTAATTGGATTAGAATAAGCCTAGGGAGGACGAAAATGACCTAAATGTTCAACCAATGACACAAAATGACACAAAATCACATATTGGATGCACAAGATTGGTTAAAAACCCTAATTGGATTAGAATAAGCCTAGGGAGGACGAAAATGACCTAAATGTTCAACCAATGACACAAAACAACACATAATCACATATTGGATGCACAAGATTGGTTAAAAACCCTAATTGGATTAGAATAAGCCTGTGGAGGACGAAAATGACCTAAATGTTCAACCAATGACACAAAATCACATATTGGACGCACAAGATTGGTTAAAAACGCTAATTGGATTAGAATAAGCCTAGGGAGGACGAAAATGACCTAAATTTTCAACCAATGACACCAAATCACATATTGGATGCACAAGATTGGTTAAAAACCCTAATTGGATTAGAATAAGCCTAGGGAGGACGAAAATGACCTAAATGTTCAACCAATGACACAAAATGACACAAAATCACATATTGGATGCACAAGATTGGTTAAAAACCCTAATTGGATTAGAATAAGCCTAGGGAGGACGAAAATGACCTAAACGTTCAACCAATGACACAAAATCACATATTGGATGCACAAGATTGGATAAAAACCCTAATTAAATTAGAATAAGCCTAGGGAGGACGAAAATGACCTAAATGTTCAACCAATGACACAAAATGACTTATTGGATGCACAACATTGTTTAAAACCCCTAATTGGATTAGAATAAGCCTAGGGAGGACGAAAATGACCTAAATGTTCAACCAATGACACAAAATGACACAAAATCACATATTGGATGCACAAGATTGGTTAAAAACCCTAATTGGATTAGAATAAGCCTAGGGAGGACGAAAATGACCTAAATGTTCAACCAATGACACAAAATGACACAAAATCACATATTGGATGCACAAGATTGGTTAAAAACCCTAATTGGATTAGAATAAGCCTAGGGAGGAGGAAAAGGACCTAAATGTTCAACCAATGACACAAAATCACATATTGGATGCACAAGATTGGTTAAAAACCCTAATTGGATTAGATTAAGCCTAGGGAGGACGAAAATGACCTAAATGTTCAACCAATGACACAAAATGACACAAAATCACATATTGGATGCACAAGATTGGTTAAAAACCCTAACTGGATTAGAATAAGCCTAGGGAGGACGATAATGACCTAAATGTTCACCCAATGATACAAAATGACACAAAATCACATATTGGATGCACAAGATTTGTTAAAAACCCTAATTGGATAAGAATAACCCAAGGGAGGACGAAAATGACCTAAATGTTCAACCAATGACATAAAATCACATATTGGATGCACAAGATTGGTTAAAAACCCTAATTGGATTTGATTAAGCCTAGGGAGGGCGAAAATGACCTAAATGTTCAACCAATGACACAAAATGACACAAAATCACATATTGGATGCACAAGATTGGTTAAAAACCCTAATTGGATTAGAATAAGCCGAGGGAGGACGAAAATAACCTAAATGTTCAACCAATGACACAAAATGACACAAAATCACATATTGGATGCACAAGATTGGTTAAAAACCTTAATTGGATTAGAATAAGCCGAGGGAGGACGAAAATGACCTAAATGTTCAACCAATGACACTATATGACACAAAATCACATATTGGATGCACAAGATTGGTTAAAAACCCTAATTGGATTAGAATAAGCCTAGGGAGGACGAAAATGACCTAAATGTTCAACCAATGACACAAAATGACACAAAATCACATATTGGATGCACAAGATTGGTTAAAAACCCTAATTGGATTAGAATATGCCTAGGGAGGACCAAAATGACCTAAATGTTCAACCAATGACACATAATGACACAAAATCACATATTGGATGCACAAGATTGGTTAAAAACCCTAATTGGATTAGAATAAGCCTAGGGAGGACGAAAATGACCTAAATGTTCAACCAATGACACAAAATGACACAAAATCACATATTGGATGCACAAGATTGGTTAAAAACCCTAATTGGATTAAAAGAAGCCTAGGGAGGACGAAATTGACCTAAATGTTCAACCAATGACACAAAATGACACAAAATCACATATTGGATGCACAAGATTGGTTAAAAACCCTAATTGGATTAGAAAAAGCCTTGGGAGGACGAAAATGACCTAAACGTTGAACCAATGACACAAAATGACACAAAATCACATATTGGATGCACAAGATTGGTTAAAAACCATAATTGGATTAGAATAAGCCTAGGGAGGACGAAAATGACCTAAATGTTCAACCAATGACACAAAATGACACAAAATTACATATTGGATGCACAAGATTGGTTAAAAACCCTAATTGGATTAGAATAAGCCTAGGGAGGACGAAAATGACCTAAATGTTCAACCAATGACACAAAATGACACAAAATCACATATTGGATGCACAAGATTGGTTAAAAACCCTAAATGGATTCGAATAAGCCTAGGAAGGACGAAAATGACATAAATGTTCAACCAATGACACAAAATCACATATTGGATGCACAAGATTGGTTAAAAACCCTAATTGGATTAGAATAAGCCTAGGGAAGACGAAAATGACCTAAATGTTCAACCAATGACACAAAATGACACAAAATCACATGTTGGATGCACAAGATTGGTTAAAAACCCTAATTGGATTAGAATAACCCTAGGGAGAACGAAAATGACCTAAATATTCAACCAATGACACAAAATGACACAAAATCACATATTGGATGCACAAGATTGGTTAAAAACCCTAATTGGATTAGAATAAGCCTAGGGAGGACGAAAATGACCTAAATGTTCAACCAATGACACAAAATGACACAAAATCACATATTGGATGCACAAGATTGGTTAAAAACCCTAATTGGATTAGAATAAGCCTAGGGACGACGAAAATGACCTAAATGTTCAACCAATTACACAAAATCACATATTGGATGCACAAGATTTGTTAAAAACCGTAATTGGATTAGAATAAGCCTAGGGAGGACGAAAATGACCGAAATGTTCAACCAAGGACACAAAATGACACAAAATCACATATTGGATGCACAAGATTGGTTAAAAACCCTAATTGGATTAGAATAAGCCTAGGGAGGACGAAAATGACCTAAATGTTCAACCAATGACACAAAATGACACAAAATCACATATTGGATGCACAAGATTGGTTAAAAACCCTAATTGGATTAGAATTAGCCTATGGAGGACAAAAATGACCTAAATGTTCAACCAGTGACAGAAAATCACACAAAATCACATATTGGATGCACAAGATTGGTTAAACACGCTAATTGGATTAGAATAAGCCTAGGGAGGACGAAAATGACCTAAATGTTCAACCAATGACACAAAATGACACAAAATCACATATTGGATGCACAAGATTGGTTAAAAACCCTAATTGGATTAGAATAAGCCTAGGGACGACAAAAATGACCTAAATGTTCAACCAATGACACAAAATAACACAAAATCAGATATTGAATGCACATGATTGGTTAAAAACCGTAATTGCATTAGAATAAGCCTAGGGAGGACGAAAATGACCTAAATGTTCAACCAATGACACAAAATGACACAAAATCACATATTGGATGCACAAGATTGGTTAAAAACCCTAATTGGATTAGAATAAGCCTAGGGAGGACGAAAATGACCTAAATGTTCAACCAATGACACAAAATGACACAAAATCACATATTGGATGCACAAGATTGGTTAAAAACCCTAATTGGATTAGAATATCCCTAGGGAGGACGAAAATGACCTAAATGTTCAACCAATGACACAAAATGACACAAAATCACATATTGGATGCACAAGATTGGTTAAAAACCCTAATTCGATTACAATAAGCCTAGGGAAGACGAAAATGACCTAAATGTTCAACCAATGACACAAAATCACATATTGGATGCACAAGATTGGTTATAAACCCTAATTGGATTAGAATAAGCCTAGGGACGACGAAAATGACCTAAATGTTCAACCAATTACACAAAATCACATATTGGATGCACAAGATTTGTTAAAAACCGTAATTGGATTAGAATAAGCCTAGGGAGGACGAAAATGACCGAAATGTTCAACCAATGACACAAAATGACACAAAATCACATATTGGATGCACAAGATTGGTTAAAAACCCTAATTGGATTAGAATAAGCCTAGGGAGGACGAAAATGACCTAAATGTTCAACCAATGACACAAAATGACACAAAATCACATATTGGATGCACAAGATTGGTTAAAAACCCTAATTGGATTAGAATTAGCCTATGGAGGACAAAAATGACCTAAATGTTCAACCAGTGACAGAAAATGACACAAAATCACATATTGGATGCACAAGATTGGTTAAACACGCTAATTGGATTAGAATAAGCCTAGAGAGGACGAAAATGACCTAAATGTTCAACCAATGACACAAAATCACATATTGGATGCACAAGATTGGTTAAAAACCCTAATTGGATTAGAATAAGCCTAGGGACGACAAAAATGACCTAAATATTCAACCAATGACACAAAATGACACAAGATCACATATTGGATGCACAAGATTGGTTAAAAACCCTAATTGGATTAGAATAAGCCTAGGGAGGACGAAAATGACCTAAATGTTCAACCAATGACACAAAATGACACAAAATCACATATTGGATGCACAAGATTGGTTAAAAACCCTAATTGGATTAGAATTAGCCTAGGGAGGACAAAAATGACCTAAATGTTCAACCAAAGACACAAAATGACACAAAATCACATATTAGATCCACAAGATTAGTTAAAAACCCTAATTGGATTAGAATAAGCCTTGGGAGGACGAAAATGACCTAAATCTTCAACCAATGACACAAAATGACACAAAATCACATATTGGATGCACAAGATTGGTTAAAAACCGTAATTGGATTAGAATAAGCCTAGGGAGGACGAAAATGACCTAAATGTTCAACCAATGACACAAAATGACACAAAATCACATATTGGATGCACAAGATTGGTTAAAAACCCTAATTGGATTAGAATAAGCCTAGGGAGGACGAAAATGACCTAAATGTTCAACCAATGACACAAAATGACACAAAATCACATATTGGATGCACAAGATTGGTTAAAAACCCTAAATGGACTCGAATAAGCCTAGGGAGGACGAAAATGACCTAAATGTTCAACCAATAACACAAAATCACATATTGGATGCACAAGATTGGTTAAAAACCCTAGTTGGATTAGAATAAGCATAGGGACGACGAAAATGACCTAAATGTTCAACCAATGACACAAAATCACATATTGGATGCACAAGATTGGTTAAAAACCCTAATTGGATTAGAATAAGCCTAGGGAGGACGAAAATGACCTAAATGTTCAACCAATGACACAAACTCACATATTGGATGCACAAGATTGGTTAAAAACCGTAATTGGATTAGAATAAGCCTAGGGAGGACGAAAATGACCTAAATGTTCAACCAATGACACAAAATGACATATTGGAATCACAAGATTGGTTAAAAACCCTAATTGGATTAGAATAAGCCTAGGGAAGACGAAAATGACATAAATGTTCAACCAATGACACAAAATCACATATTGGATGCACAAGATTGGTTAAAAACCGTAATTGTATTAGAAAAAGCCTAGGGAGGACGAAAATGACCTAAATGTTCAACCAATGACACAAAATGACACAAAATCACATATTGGATGCACAAGATTGGTTAAAAACCCTAATTGGATTAGAATAAGCCTAGGGAGGACGAAAATGACCTAAATGTTCAACCAATAACACAAAATGACACAAAATCACATATTGGATGCACAAGATTGGTTAAAAACCTTAATTGGATTAGAATAAGCCTAGGGAGGACAAAAATGACCTAAATGTTCAACCAATGACACAAAATCAGATATTGGATGCACAAGATTGGTTAAAAACC
>JBBPBQ010000008.1:1167258-1194629 GCA_037974755.1 Cicer yamashitae | reverse complement strand
AATGACACAAAATCACATATTGGATGCACAAGATTGGTTAAAAACCTTAATTGGATTAGAATAAGCCTAGGGAGGACAAAAATGACCTAAATGTTCAACCAATGACACAAAATCAGATATTGGATGCACAAGATTGGTTAAAAACCCTAATTGGATTAGAATAAGCCTAGGGAGGACGAAAATGACCTAAATGTTCAACCAATGACACAAAATGACACAAAATCACATATTGCATGCACTAGATTGGTTAAAAACCCTAATTGGATTAGAATAAGCCTAGGGAGGACGAAAATGACCTAAATGTTCAACCAATGACACAAAATCACATATTGGATGCACAAGATTGGTTAAAAACCCTAATTGGATTAGAATAAGCCTAGGGAGGACGAAAATGACCTAAATGTTCAACCAATGACACAAAATGACACAAAATCACATATTGGATGCACAAGATTGGTTAAAAACCCTAATTGGATTAGAATAAGCCTAGGGAGGACGAAAATGACAAAAATGTTGAACCAATGACACAAAATGACACAAAATCACTTATTGGATGCACAAGATTGGTTAAAAACCCTAATTGGATTAGAATAAGCCTAGGGAGGACGAAAATTACCTAAATGTTCAACCAATGACACAAAATGACACAAAATCACATATTGGATGCACAAGATTGGTTAAAAACCGTAATTGGATTAGAATAAGCCTAGGGAGGACGAAAATGACCTAAATGTTCAACCAATGACACAAAATGACACAAAATTACATATTGGATGCACAAGATTGGTTAAAAACCCTAATTGGATTAGAATAAGCCTAGGGAGGACGAAAATGACCTAAATGTTCAAGCAATGACACAAAATGACACAAAATTACATATTGCATGCAAAAGATTGGTTAAAAACCCTAATTGGATTAGAATAAGCCTAGGGAGGACGAAAATGACCTAAATGTTCAACCAATGACACAAAATGACACAAAATCACATATTGGATGCACAAGATTGGTTAAAAACCGTAATTGGATTAGAATAAGCCTAGGGAGGACGAAAATGACCTAAATGTTCAACCAATGACACAAAATGACACAAAATCACATATTGGATGCACAAGATTGGTTAAAAACCCTAATTGGATTAGAATATCCCTAGGGAGGACGAAAATGACCTAAATGTTCAACCAATGACACAAAATGAAACAAAATCACATATTGGATGCACAAGATTGGTTAAAAACCCTAATTGGATTAGAATAAACTTAGGGAGGACGAAAATGAGATAAGTGTTCAATTAATGACACAAAATCAAATATTGGATGCACAAGATTGGTTAAAAACACTAATTGGATTAGAATAACCCTAGGGAGGACGAAAATGACCTAAATGTTCAACTAATCACACAAATTCACATATTGGATGCACAAGATTGGTTATAAACCCTAATTGGATTAGAATAAGCCAAGGGACGACGAAAATGACCTAAATGTTCAACCAATTACACAAAATCACATATTGGATGCACAAGATTTGTTAAAAACCGTAATTGGATTAGAATAAGCCTAGGGAGGACGAAAATGACCTAAATGTTCAACCAATGACACAAAATGACACAAAATCACATATTGGATGCACAAGATTGGTTAAAAACCCTAATTGGATTAGAATATGCCTAGGGAGGACGAAAATGACCTAAATGTTCAACCAATGACACAAAATGACACAAAATCACATATTGGATGCACAAGATTGGTTAAAAACGCTAATTGGATTAGAATAAGCCTAGGGAGGACGAAAATGACCTAAATGTTCAACCAATGACACAAAATCACATATTGGATGCACAAGATTTGTTAAAAACCGTAATTGGATTAGAATAAGCCTAGGGAGGACGAAAATGACCTAAATGTTCAACCAATGACACAAAATGACACAAAATCACATATTGGATGCACAAGATTGGTTAAAAACCCTAATTGGATTAGAATATGCCTAGGGAGGACGAAAATGACCTAAATGTTCAACCAATGACACAAAATGACACAAAATCACATATTGGATGCACAAGATTGGTTAAAAACCCTAATTGGATTAGAATAAACCTAGGGAGGACGAAAATGACCTAAATGTTCAACCAATGACACAAAATCACATATTGGATGCACAAGATTGGTTAAAAACCCTAATTGGATTAGAATATGCCTAGGGACGACGAAAATGACCTAAATGTTCAACCAATTACACAAAATCACATATTGGATGCACACGATTTGTTAAAAACCGTAATTGGATTAGAATAAGCCTAGGGAGGACGAAAATGACCTAAATGTTCAACCAATGACACAAAATGACACAAAATCACATATTGGATGCACAAGATTGGTTAAAAACCCTAATTGGATTAGAATAGGCCTAGGGAGGACGATAATGACCTAAATGTTATACCAATGACACAAAATGACACAAAATCACATATTGGATGCACAAGATTGGTTAAAAACCCTAATTGGATTAGAATAAGCCTAGGGAGGACGAAAATGACCTAAATGTTCAACCAATGACACAAAATGACACAAAATCACATATTGGATGCACAAGATTTGTTAAAAACCCTAATTGGATTAGAATAAGCCTAGGGAGGACGAAAATGACCTAAATGTTCAACCAATGATACAAAATCACACAAAATCACATATTGGATGCACAAGATTGGTTAAAAACCCTAAATTGACTAGAATAAGCCTAGGGAGGACGAAAATGACCTAAATGTTCAACCAATGACACAAAATGACACAAAATCACATATTGGATGCACAAGATTGGTTAAAAACCCTAATTGGATTAGAATAAGCCTAGGGAGGACGAGAATGACCTAAATGATCAACCAATAACACAAAATCACATATTGGATGCACAAGATTGGTTAAAAACCCTAATTGGATTAGAATAAGCCTAGGGAGGACGAAAATCACCTAAATAATCAACCATTGACACAAAATGACACAAAATCACATATTGGATGCACAAGATTGGTTAAAAACCCTAATTGGATTAGAATAAGCCTAGGGAGGACGAAAATGACCTAAATGACCAACCAATGACACAAAATCACATATTGGATGCACAAGATTGGTTAAAAACCCTAATTGGATTAGAATAAGCCTAGGGAGGACGAAAATGACCTAAATGTTCAACCAATGACACAAAATGACACAAAATCACATATTGGATGCACAAGATTGGTTAAAAACCCTAATTGGATTAGAATAAGCCTAGGGAGGACGAAAATGACCTAAATCTTCAACCAATGACACAAAATGACACAAAATCACATATTGGATGCACTAGATTTGTTAAAAACCCTAATTGGATTAGAATAAGCCTAGGGTGGACGAAAATGACCTAAATCTTCAACCAATGACACAAAATGACACAAAATCACATATTGGATGCACAATATTTGGTTAAAAACCTTAATTGGATTAGAATAAGCCTTGGGAGGACGAAAATGACCTAAATGTTCAACCAATGACACAAAATCACATATTCGATGCACAAGATTGGTTAAAAACCTTATTTTGATTAGAATAAGCCTAGGGAGGACGAAAATGACCTAAATGTTCAACCAATGACACAAAATGACACAAAATCACATATTGGATGCACAAGATTGGTTAAAAACCCTAATTGGATTAGAATAAGCCTAGGGAGGACGAAAATGACCTAAATGTTCAACCAATGACACAAAATGACACAAAATCACATATTGGATGCACAAGATTGGTTAAAAACCCTAATTGGATTAGAATAAGCCTAGGGAGGACGAAAATGACCTAAACGTTCAACCAATGACACAAAATCACATATTGGATGCACAAGATTGGATAAAAACCCTAATTAAATTAGAATAAGCCTAGGGAGGACGAAAATGACCTAAATGTTCAACCAATGACACAAAATGACTTATTGGATGCACAACATTGTTTAAAACCCCTAATTGGATTAGAATAAGCCTAGGGAGGACGAAAATGACCTAAATGTTCAACCAATGACACAAAATGACACAAAATCACATATTGGATGCACAAGATTGGTTAAAAACCCTAATTGGATTAGAATAAGCCTAGGGAGGACGAAAATGACCTAAATGTTCAACCAATGACACAAAATGACACAAAATCACATATTGGATGCACAAGATTGGTTAAAAACCCTAATTGGATTAGAATAAGCCTAGGGAAGACGAAAATGACATAAATGTTCAACCAATGACACAAAATCACATATTGGATGCACAAGATTGGTTAAAAACCGTAATTGTATTAGAAAAAGCCTAGGGAGGACGAAAATGACCTAAATGTTCAACCAATGACACAAAATGACACAAAATCACATATTGGATGCACAAGATTGGTTAAAAACCCTAATTGGATTAGAATAAGCCTAGGGAGGACGAAAATGACCTAAATGTTCAACCAATAACACAAAATGACACAAAATCACATATTGGATGCACAAGATTGGTTAAAAACCTTAATTGGATTAGAATAAGCCTAGGGAGGACAAAAATGACCTAAATGTTCAACCAATGACACAAAATCAGATATTGGATGCACAAGATTGGTTAAAAACCCTAATTGGATTAGAATAAGCCTAGGGAGGACGAAAATGACCTAAATGTTCAACCAATGACACAAAATGACACAAAATCACATATTACATGCACTAGATTGGTTAAAAACCCTAATTGGATTAGAATAAGCCTAGGGAGGACAAAAATGACCTAAATGTTCAACCAATGACACAAAATCACATATCGGATGCACAAGATTGGTTAAAAACCGTAATTGGATTAGAATAAGCCTAGTGAGGACGAAAATGACCTAAATGTTCAACCAATGACACAAACTCACATATTGGATGCACAAGATTGGTTAAAAACCGTAATTGGATTAGAAAAAGCCTAGGGAGGACGAAAATGACCTAAATGTTCAACCAATAACACAAAATGACACAAAATCACATATTGGATGCACAAGATTGGTTAAAAACCCTAATTGGATTAGAATAAGCCTAGGGAGGACGAAAATGACCTAAATGTTCAACCAATGACACAAAATGACACAAAATCACATATTACATGCACTAGATTGGTTAAAAACCCTAATTGGATTAGAATAAGCCTAGGGAGGACAAAAATGACCTAAATGTTCAACCAATGACACAAAATCACATATCGGATGCACAAGATTGGTTAAAAACCGTAATTGGATTAGAATAAGCCTAGTGAGGACGAAAATGACCTAAATGTTCAACCAATGACACAAACTCACATATTGGATGCACAAGATTGGTTAAAAACCGTAATTGGATTAGAAAAAGCCTAGGGAGGACGAAAATGACCTAAATGTTCAACCAATAACACAAAATGACACAAAATCACATATTGGATGCACAAGATTGGTTAAAAACCCTAATTGGATTAGAATAAGCCTAGGGAGGACGAAAATGACCTAAATGTTCAACCAATGACACAAAATGACACAAAATCACATATTGGATGCTCAATATTGGTTAAAAACCCTAATTGGATTAGAATAAGCCTAGGGAGAACGAAAATGACCTAAATGTTCAACCAATGACACAAAATGACACAAAATCACATATTGGATGCACAAGATTGGTTAAAAACCCTAATTGGATTAGAATAAGCATAGGGAGGACGAAAATGACCTAAATGTTCAACCAATGACCCAAAATGACACAAAATCACATATTGGATGCAAAACATTGGTTAAAAACCCTAATTGGATTAGAATAAGATCTGGGAGGACGAAAATGACCTAAATGTTCATCCAATGGTACAAAATCACATATTGGATGCACTAGATTGGTTAAAAACCCTAATTGGATTAGGATAAGCCTAGGGAGGACGAAAATGACCTAAATGTTCAACCAATGACACAAAATCACATATTGGATGCACAAGATTGGTTAAAAACCCGAATTGGATTAGAAAAAGCCTAGCGAGGACGAAAATTACCTAAATGTTCAACCAATAACACTAAATCACATATTGGATGCACAAGATTGGTTAAAAACCCTAATTGGATTAGAATAAGCCTAGGGAGGACGAAAATGACCTAAATGTTCAACCAATGACACAAAATGACACAAAATCACATATTGGATGCACAAGATTGGTTAAAACCCTAATTGGATTAGAATAAGCCTAGGGAGGACGAAAATGACCTAAATGTTCAACCAATGACACAAAATCAAATATTGGATGCACAAGATTGGTTAAAAACCCTAATTGGATTAGAATAAGCCTAGGGAGGACGAAAATGACCTAAATGTTCAACCAATGACACAAAATCAGATATTGGATGCACAAGATTGGTTAAAAACCCTAATTGGATTAGAATAAGCATAGGGAGGACGAAAATGACCTAAATGTTCAACCAATGACACAAAATGACACAAAATCACATATTGCATGCACTAGATTGGTTAAAAACCCTAATTGGATTAGAATAAGCCTAGGGAGGACGAAAATGACCTAAATGTTCAACCAATGACACAAAATCACATATCGGATGCACAAGATTGGTTAGAACCCCTAATTGGATTAGAATAAGCCTAGGGAGGACGAAAATGACCTAAATGTTCAACCAATGACAGAAAATCACATAGTGGATGCACAAGATTGGTTAAAAACCCTAATTGGATTAGAATAAGTCTAGGAAGGACGAAAATGACCTAAATGGTCAACCAATGACACAAAATGACAAAAAATCACATATTGGGTGCACAAGGTTGGTTAAAACCCCTAATTGGATTAGAATAAGCCTAGGGAGGACGAAAATGACCTAAATGTTCAACCAATAACACAAAATGACACAAAATCACATATTGGATGCACAAGATTGGTTAAAAACCCTAACTGGATTAGAATAAGCCTACGGAGGACGAAAATGACCTAAATGTTCAACCAATGACACAAAATGACACAAAATCACATATTGGATGCACAAGATTGGTTAAAAACCCTAATTGGATTAGAATAAGCCTAGGGAGGACGAAAATGACCTAAATGTTCAACCAATGACACAAAATCAGATATTGGATGCACAAGATTGGTTAAAAACCCTAATTGGATTAGAATAAGCCTAGGGAGGACGAAAATGACCTAAATGTTCAACCAATGACACAAAATAACATATTGGATGCACAAGATTGGTTAAAAACCCTAATTGGGTTAGAATAAGCCTAGGGAGGACGAAAATGACCTAAATGTTCAACCAATGACACAAATGACACAAAATCACATATTGGATGCACAAGATTGGTTAAAAACCCTAATTGGATTAGAATAAGCCTAGGGAGGACGAAAATGACCTAAATGTTCAACCAATGACACAAAATAACATATTGGATGCACAAGATTGGTTAAACACACTAATTGGATTAAAAAGAGCCTAGGGAGGACGAAAATGACCTAAATGTTCAACCAATGACACAAAATGACACAAAATCACATATTGGATGCACAAGATTGGTTAAAAACCCTAATTGGATTAGAATAAGCCTAGGGAGGACGAAAACGACCTAAATGTTCAATTGATGACACAAAATGACACAAAATCACATATTGGATGCACAAGATTGGTTAAAAACCCTAATTGGATTAGAATAAGCCTAGGGAGGACGAAAATGACCTAAATGTTCAACCAATGACACAAAATCACATATTGGATGCACAAGATTGGTTAAAAACCCTAATTGGATTAGAATAAGCCTACGGATGACGAAAATGACCTAAATGTTCAACCAATGACACAAAATGACACAAAATCACATATTGGATGCACAAGATTGGTTAAAAACCCTAATTGGATTAGAATAAGCCTAGGGAGGACGAAAATGACCTAAATGTTCAACCAATAACACAAAATGACACAAAGTCACATATTGGATGCACAAGATTGGTTAAAAACCCTAATTAGATTAGAATAAGCGTAGGGATGACGAAAATGACCTAAATGTTCAACCAATGACTCAAAATGACACAAAATCACATATTGGATGCACAAGATTGGTTAAAAACCCTAATTGGATTAGAATAAGCCTAGGGAGGAAGAAAATGACCTAAATGTTCAACCAATGACACAAAATGACACAAAATCACATATTGGGAGCACAAGATTGGTTAAAAACCCTAATTGGATTAGAATAAGCCTAGGGCGGTCGAAAATGACCTAAATGTTCAACCAATGACACAAAATGACACAAAATCACATATTGGATGCACAAGATTGGTTAAAAACCCTAATTGGATTAGAATAAGCCTAGGGAGGACGAAAATGACCTAAATGTTCAACCAATGACACAAAATCACATATTGGATGCACAAGATTGGTTAAAAACCCTAATTGGATTAGAATAAGCCTAGGGACGACGGAAATGACCTAAATGTTCAACCAATGACACAAAATTATACAAAATCACATATTGGATGCACAAGATTGGTTAAAAACCCTAATTGGATTAGAATAAGCCAAGGGAGGACGAAAATGACCTAAATGTTCAACCAATGACACAAAATGACACAAAATCACATATTGGATGCACAAGATTGGTTAAAAACCCTAATTGGATTAGAATAAGCCTAGGGAGGACGAAAATGACCTAAATGTTCAACCAATAACACAAAATGACACAAAATCACATATTGGATGCACAAGATTGGTTAAAAACCCTAATTGGATTAGAATAGGCATAGGGAGGACGAAAATGACCTAAATGTTCAACCAATGACACAAAATGATACAAAATCACATATTGGATGCACAAGATTGGTTAAAAACCCTAAGTGGATTAGAATAAGCCTATGGAGGACGAAAATGACCTAAATGTTCAACCAATGACACAAAATCACATATTGGATGCACAAGATTGGTTAAAAACCATAATTGGATTAGAATAAGCATAGAGAGGACGAAAATGACCTAAATGTTCAACCAATGACACAAAATGACACAAAATCACATATTGGATGCACAAGATTGGTTAAAAACCCTAATTGGATTAGAATAAGCCTAGGGAGGACGAAAATGACCTAAATGTTCAACCAATGACACAAAATGACACAAAATCACATATTGGATGCACAAGATTGGTTAAAAACCCTAATTGGCGTAGAATAAGCCAAGGGAGGACGAAAATGACCTAAATGTTCAACCAATGACACAAAATGACACAAAATCACATATTGGATGCACAAGATTGGTTAAAAACCCTAATTGGATTAGAATAAGCCTAGGGAGGACGAAAATGACCTAAATGTTCAACCAATGACACAAAATGACACAAAATCACATATTGGATGCACAAGATTGGTTAAAAACCCTAATTGGATTAGAATAAGCCTAGGGAGGACGAAAATAACCTAAATGTTTAACCGATGACACAAAATGACACAAAATCACATATTGGATGCACAAGATTGGTTAAAAACCCTAGTTGGATTAGAATAAGCCTAAGGGGGACGAAAATGACCTAAATGTTTAACCAATGACACAAAATCACATATTGGATGCACAAGATTGGTTAAAAACCCTAATTGGATTAGAATAAGCCTAGGGAGGACGAAAATGACCTAAATGTTCAACCAATGACACAAAATCACATATTGGATGCACAAGATTGGTTAAAAACCCTAATTGGATTAGAATAAGCCTAAGGACGACGGAAATGACCTAAATGTTCAACCAATGACACAAAATTACACAAAATCACATATTGGATGCACAAGATTGGTTAAAAACCCTAATTGGATTAGAATAAGCCTAGGGAGGACGAAAATGACCTAAATGGTCAACCAATAACACAAAATGACACAAAATCAAATATTGGATGCACAAGATTGGTTAAAAACCCTAATTGGATTAGAATAAGCCTAGGGAGGACGAAAATGACCTAAATGTTCAACCAATGACACAAAATGACACAAAATCACATATTGGATGCACAAGATTGGTTAAAAACCCTAATTGGATTAGAATAAGCCTAGGGAGGACGAAAATGACCTAAATGTTCAACCAATGACACAAAATGACACAAAATCACATGTTGGATGCACAAGATTGCTTAAAAACCCTAATTGGATTAGAATAAGCCTAGGGAGGACGAAAATGACCTAAATGTTCAATCAATGTCACAAAATGACATGAATTCACATATTGGATGCACAAGATTGGTTAAATACCGTAATTGGATTAGAATAAGCCTAGGGAGGACGAAAATGACCTAAATGTTAGACCAATGACACAAAATCACATATTGGATGCACAAGATTGGTTAAAAACCCTAATTGGATTAGAATAAGCCTAGGGAGGACGAAAATGACCTAAATGTTCAACCAATGACACAAAATCACATATTGGATGCACAAGATTGGTTAAAAACCCTAATTTGATTAGAATAAGCCAAGGGAGGACGAAAATGACCTAAATGTTCAACCAATGACACAAAATCAGATATTGGATGCACAAGATTGGTTAAAAACCCTAATTGGATTAGAATAAGCCTAGGGAGGACGAAAATGACCTAAATGTTCAACCAATGACACAAAATGACACAAAATCACATATTGCATGCACTAGATTGGTTAAAAACCCTAATTGGATTAGAATAAGCCTAGGGAGGACGAAAATGACATAAATATTCAACCAATGACACAAAATCACATATTGGATGCACAAGATTGGTTAAAAACCGTAATTGTATTAGAAAAAGCCTAGGGAGGACGAAAATAACCTAAATGTTCAACCAATGACACAAACTCACATATTGGATGCACAAGATTGGTTAAAAACCCTAATTGGATTAGAATAAGCCTAGGGAGGACGAATATGACCTAAATGTTCAACCAATGACACAAAATCAGATATTGGATTCACAAGATTGGTTAAAAACCCTAATTGGATTAGAATAAGCCTAGGGAGGACGAAAATGACCTAAATGTTCAACCAATGACACAAAATGACACAAAATCACATATTGCATGCACTAGATTGGTTAAAAACCCTAATTGGATTAGAATAAGCCTAGGGAGGACGAAAATGACATAAATATTCAACCAATGACACAAAATCACATATTGGATGCACAAGATTGGTTAAAAACCGTAATTGTATTAGAAAAAGCCTAGGGAGGACGAAAATAACCTAAATGTTCAACCAATGACACAAAATGACACAAAATCACATATTGGATGCACAAGATTGGTTAAAAACCCTAATTGGATTAGAATAAGCCTAGAGAGGACGAAAATAACCTAAATGTTCAACCAATGACACAAAATCAGATATTGGATGCACAAGATTGGTTAAAAACCCTAATTGGATTAGAATAAGCCTAGGGAGGACGAAAATGACCTAAATGTTCAACCAATGACACAAAATGACACTAAATCACATATTGGATGCACAAGATTGGTTAAAAACCCTAATTGGATTAGAATAAGCCTAGGGAGGACGAAAATGACCTAAATGTTCAACCAATGACACAAAATGACACAAAATCACATATTGCATGCACTAGATTGGTTAAAAACCCTAATTGGATTAGAATAAGCCTAGGGAGGACGAAAATGACCTAAATGTTCAACCAATGACACAAAATCAGATATTGGATGCACAAGATTGGTTAAAAACCCTAATTGGATTAGAATAAGCCTAGGGAGGACGAAAATGACCTAAATGTTCAACTAATGACACAAAATGACACAAAATCACATATTGCATGCACTAGATTGGTTAAAAACCCTAATGGGATTAGAATAAGCCTAGGGAGGACGAAAATGACCTAAATGTTCAACCAATGACACAAACTCACATATTGGATGCACAAGATTGGTTAAAAACCGTAATTGGATTAGAAAAAGCCTAGGGAGGACGAAAATGACCTAAATGTTCAACCAATGACACAAAATGACACAAAATCACATATTGGATGCACAAGATTGGTTAAAAACCATAATTGGATTAGAATAAGCCAAGGGAGGACGAAAATGACCTAAATGTTCAACTAATGACACAAAATCACATATTGGATGCACAAGATTGGTTAAAAACCCTAATTGGATTAGAATAAGTCTAGGAAGGACGAAAATGACCTAAATGGTCAACCAATGACACAAAATGACAAAAAATCACATATTGGATGCACAAGATTGGTTAAAACCCCTAATTGGATTAGAATAAGCCTAGGGAGGACGAAAATGACCTAAATGTTCAACCAATGACACAAAATGACACAAAATCACATATTGGATGCACAAGATTGGTTAAAACCCCTAATTGGATTAGAATAAGCCTAGGGAGGACGAAAATGACCTAAATGTTCAACCAATAACACAAAATGACACAAAATCACATATTGGATGCACAAGATTGGTTAAAAACCCTAACTGGATTAGAATAAGCCTAGGGAGGACGAAAATGACCTAAATGTTCAACTAATGACTCAAAATCACATATTGGATGCACAAGATTGGTTAAAAATCCTAATTGGATTAGAATAAGCCTAGGGAGGACGAAAATGACCTAAATGTTCAACCAATGACACAAAATCAGATATTGGATGCACAAGATTGGTTAAAAACCCTAATTGGATTAGAATAAGCCTAGGGAGGACGAAAATGACCTAAATGTTCAACCAATGACACAAAATGACATATTGGATGCACAAGATTGGTTAAAAACCCTAATTGGATTAGAATAAGCCTAGGGAGGACGAAAATGACCTAAATGTTCAACCAGTGACACAAAATGACCCAAAATCACATATTGGATGCACAACATTGGTTAAAAACCCTAATTGGATTACAATAAGCCTAGGGAGGACGAAAATGACCTAAATGTTCAACCAATGACACAAAATGACACAAAATCACATATTGGATGCACAAGATTGGTTAAAAACCCTAATTGGATTAGAATAAGCCTAGGGAGGACGAAAATGACATAAATGTTCAACCAATGACACAAAACCACATATTGCATGCACAAGATTGGTTAAAAACCGTAATTGTATTAGAAAAAGCCTAGGGAGGACGAAAATGACCTAAATGTTCAACCAATGACACAAAATGACACAAAATCACATATTGGATGCACAAGATTGGTTAAAAACCCTAATTGGATTAGAATAAGCCTAGGGAGGACGAAAATGACCTAAATGTTCAACCAATAACACAAAATGACACAAAATCACATATTGGATGCACAAGATTGGTTAAAAACCCTAATTGGATTAGAATAGGCATAGGGAGGACGAAAATGACCTAAATGTTCAACCAATGACACAAAATGATACAAAATCACATATTGGATGCACAAGATTGGTTAAAAACCCTAAGTGGATTAGAATAAGCCTATGGAGGACGAAAATGACCTAAATGTTCAACCAATGACACAAAATCACATATTGGATGCACAAGATTGGTTAAAAACCCTAATTGGATTAGAATAAGCCTAGGGAGGACGAAAATGACATAAATGTTCAACCAATGACACAAAATCACATATTGGATGCACAAGATTGGTTAAAAACCCTAATTGGATTAGAATAAGCCTAGAGAGGACGAAAATGACCTAAATGTTCATCCAATGACACAAAATCACATATTGGATGCACAAGATTGGTTAAAAACCCTAATTGGATTAGAATAAGCCTAGGGAGGACGAAAATGACCTAAATGTTCAACCAATGACACAAAATCACATATTGGATGCACAACATTGGTTAAAAACCCTAACTAGATTAGAATAAGCCTAGGGAGGACGAAAATGACCTAAATGTTCAACCAATGACACAAAATGACACAAAATCACATATTGGATGCACAAGATTGGTTAAAAACCCTAATTGGATTAGAATAAGCCTAGGGAGGACGAAAATGACATAAATGTTCAACCAATGACACAAAATCACATATTGGATGCACAAGAATGGTTAAAAACCGTAATTGGATTAGAATAAGCCTAGGGAGGACGAAAACGACCTAAATGTTTAACCAATGACACAAAATGACACAAAATCACATATTGGATGCACAAGATTGGTTAAAAACCTAATTGGATTAGAATAAGCCTAGGGAGGACGAAAATGACCTAAATGTTCAACCAATGACATAAAATGACACTAAATCACATATTGGATGCACAAGATTGGTTAAAAACCCTAATTGGATTAGAATAAGCCTAGGGAGGACGAAAATGATCTAAATGTTCAACCAATGACACAAAATCACATATTGGATGCACAAGATTGGTTAAAAACCCTAATTGGATTAGAATAAGCCTAGGGAGGACCAAAATGACCAAAATGTTCAACCAATGACACAAAATCACATATTGGATGCACAAGATTGGTTAAAAACCCTAATTGGATTAGAATAAGCCTAGGGAGGACGAAAATGACCTAAATGTTCAACCAATGACACAAAATTACACAAAATCACATATTGGATGCTCAAGATTGGTTAAAAACCCTAATTGGATTAGAATAAGCCTAGGGAGGACGAAAATGACCTAAATGTTCAACCAATGACACAAAATCACATATTGGATGCACAAGATTGGTTAAAAACCCTAATTGGATTAGAATAAGCCTAGGGAGGACGAAAATGACCTAAATGTTCAACCAATGACACAAAATCACATATTGGATGCACAAGATTGGTTAAAAACCCTAATGGATTAGAATAAGCCTAGGGAGGACGAAAATGACCTAAATGTTCAACCAATGACACAAAATGACACAAAATCACATATTGGATGCACAAGATTGGTTAAAAACCCTAATTGGATTAGAATAAGCCTAGGGAGGACGAAAATGACCTAAATGTTCAACCAATGACACAAAATGACACAAAATCACATATTGGATGCACAAGATTGGTTAAAAACCCTAATTGGATTAGAATATCCCTAGGGAGGACGAAAATGACCTAAATGTTCAACCAATGACACAAAATGACACAAAATCACATATTGGATGCACAAGATTGGTTAAAAACCCTAATTCGATTACAATAAGCCTAGGGAAGACGAAAATGACCTAAATGTTCAACCAATGACACAAAATCACATATTGGATGCACAAGATTGGTTATAAACCCTAATTGGATTAGAATAAGCCTAGGGACGACGAAAATGACCTAAATGTTCAACCAATTACACAAAATCACATATTGGATGCACAAGATTTGTTAAAAACCGTAATTGGATTAGAATAAGCCTAGGGAGGACGAAAATGACCTAAATGTTCAACCAATGACACAAAATGACAATAAATCACATATTGGATGCACAAGATTGGTTAAAAACCCTAATTGGATTAGAATATGCCTAGGGAGGACGAAAATGACCTAAATGTTCAACCAATGACACAAAATGACACAAAATCACATATTGGATGCACAAGATTGGTTAAAAACCCTAATTGGATTAGAATAAGCCTAGGGAGGACGAAAATGACCTAAATGTTCAACCAATGACACAAAATGACACAAAATCACATATTGGATGCACAAGATTGGTTAAATACCCTAATTGGATTATAACAAGCCTAGGGAGGACGAAAATGACCTAAATGTTCAACCAATGACACAAAATGACACAAAATCACATATTGGATGCACAAGATTGGTTAAAAACCCTAATTGGATTAGAATAAGCCTAGGGAGGACGAAAATGACCTAAATGTTCAACCAATGACACAAAATCACATATTGGATGCACAAGATTGGTTAAAAACCGTAATTGTATTAGAATAAGCCTAGGGAGGACGAAAATGACCTAAATGTTTAACCATTGACACAAAATGACACAAAATCACATATTGGATGCACAAGATTGTTTAAAAACCCTAATTGGATTAGAATAAGCCTAGGGAGGACGAAAATGACCTAAATGTTCAACCAATAACACAAACTCACATATTGGATGCACAAGATTGGTTAAAAACCGTAATTGTATTAGAATAAGCCTAGGGAGGACGAAAATGACCTAAATGTTCAACCAATGACACAAAATGACACAAAATCACATATTGGATGCACAAGATTGGTTAAAAACCCTAATTGGATTAGAATAAGCCTAGGGAGGACGAAAATGACCTAAATGTTCAACCAATGACACAAAATCACATATTAGATGCCCAAGATTGGTTAAAAACCCTAATTGGATTAGAATAAGCCTAGGGAGGACGAAAATGACCTAAATGTTCAACCAATGACACAAAATCACATATTGGATGCACAAGATTGGTTAAAAACCCTAATTGGATTAGAATAAGCCTAGGGAGGACGAAAATGACCTAAATGTTCAACCAATGACACAAACTCACATATTGGATGCACAAGATTGGTTAAAAACCGTAATTGGATTAGAATAAGCCTAGGGAGGACGAAAATGACCTAAATGTTCAACCAATGACACAAAATGACATATTGGAATCACAAGATTGGTTAAAAACCCTAATTGGATTAGAATAAGCCTAGGGAAGACGAAAATGACATAAATGTTCAACCAATGACACAAAATCACATATTGGATGCACAAGATTGGTTAAAAACCGTAATTGTATTAGAAAAAGCCTAGGGAGGACGAAAATGACCTAAATGTTCAACCAATGACACAAAATGACACAAAATCACATATTGGATGCACAAGATTGGTTAAAAACCCTAATTGGATTAGAATAAGCCTAGGGAGGACGAAAATGACCTAAATGTTCAACCAATGACACAAAATGACACAAAATCACATATTGGATGCACAAGATTGGCTAAAAACCCTAATTGGATTAGAATAAGCCTATGGAGGACGAAAATGACCTAAATGTTCAACCAATGACACAAAATGACATATTGGGTGCAAAAGATTGGTTAAAAACCCTAACTGGATTGGAATAAGCCTAGGGAAGACGAAAATGACCTAAATGTTCAACCAATGACACAAAATCACATATTGGATGCACAAGATTGGTTAAAAACCCTAATTGGATTAGAATAAGCCTAGGGAGGACGAAAATGACCTAAATGTTCAACCAATGACAAAATCACATATTGGATGCACAAGATTGGTTAAAAACCCTAATTGGATTAGAATAAGCCTAGGGAGGACAAAAATGACCTAAATGTTCAACCAATGACACAAAATCACATATTGGATGCACAAGATTGGTTCAAAACCCTAATTGGATTAGAATAAGCCTAGGGAGGACGAAAATGACCTAAATGTTCAACCAATGACACAAAATCACTTATTGGATGCACAAGATTGGTTAAAAACCCTAATTGGATTAGAATAAGCCTAGGGAGGACGAAAATGACCTTAATGTTCAACCAATGACACAAAATGACACAAAATCACATATTGGATGCACAAGATTGGTTAAAAACCCTAATTGGATTAGAATAAGTCTAGGGAGGACGAAAATAACCTAAATGTTCAACCAATGACACAAAATGACACAAAATCACATATTGGATGCACAAGATTGGTTAAAAACCCTAATTGGATTAGAATAAGCGTAGGGAGGACGAAAATGACCTAAATTTTCAACCAATGACACAAAATCACATATTGGATGCACAAGATTTGTTGAAAACCCTAATTGGATTAGAATAAGCCTAGGGTGGGCGAAAATGAACAAAATGTTCAACCAATGACACAAAATAACATATTGGATGCACAAGATTGCTTAAAAACCCTAATTTGATTAGAATAAGCCTAGGGAGGACGAAAATGACCTAAATGTTCAACCAATGACACAAAATGACACAAAATCACATATTGGATGCTCAAGATTGGTTAAAAACCCTAATTGGATTAGAATAAGCCTAGGGAGGACGAAAATGACCTTAATGTGCAACCAATGACACAAAATGACACAAAATCACATATTGGATGCACAAGATTGGTTTAAAACCCTAATTGGATTAGAATAAGCCTAGGGGAAAATGACCTAAATGTTCAACCAATGACACAAAATCACATATTGGATGCACAAGATTGGTTAAAAACCCTAATTGGATTAGAATAAGCCCAAGGAGGACGAAAATGGCCTAAATGTTCAACCAATGACACAAAATCACATATTGGATGCACAAGATTGGTTAAAAACCCTAATTGGATTAGAATAAGCCTAGGGAGGACGAAAATGACCTTAATGTTCAACCAATGACACAAAATGACACAAAATCACATATTGGATGCACAAGATTGGTTAAAAACCCTAATTGGATTAGAACAAGCTTAGGGAGGACGAAAATGACCTAAATGTTCAACCAATGACACAAAATGACACAAAATCACATATTGGATGCACAAGATTGGTTAAAAACCCTAATTGGATTAGAATAAGCCTAGGGAGGACGAAAATGACCTAAATGTTCAACCAATGACCCAAAATGACACAAAATCACACATTGGATGCACTAGATTGGTTAAGAACCTTAATTGGATAAGAATAAGCCAAGGGAGGACGAAAATGACCTAAATGTTCAACCAATGACACAAAATGACACAAAATCACATATTGGATGCACAAGATTGGTTAAAAACCCTAATTGGATTAGAATAAGCCTAGGGAGGACGAAAATGACCTAAATGTTCAACCAATGACACAAAATGACACAAAATCACATATTGGATGCACAAGATTGGTTAAAAACCCTAATTGGATCAGAATAAGCCTAGGGAGGACGAAGACGACCTAAATGTTTAACTAATGACACAAAATCACATATTGGATGCACAAGATTGGTTAAAAACCCTAATTGGATTAGAATAAGCCTAGGGAGGACGAAAATGACCTAAATGTTCAACCAATGACACAAAATCACATATTGGATGCACAACATTGGTTAAAAACCCTAACTAGATTAGAATAAGCCTAGGGAGGACGAAAATGACCTAAATGTTCAACCAATGACACAAAATGACACAAAATCACATATTGGATGCACAAGATTGGTTAAAAACCCTAATTGGATTAGAATAAGCCTAGGGAGGACGAAAATGACATAAATGTTCAACCAATGACACAAAACCACATATTGCATGCACAAGATTGGTTAAAAACCGTAATTGTATTAGAAAAAGCCTAGGGAGGACGAAAATGACCTAAATGTTCAACCAATGACACAAAATGACACAAAATCACATATTGGATGCACAAGATTGGTTAAAAACCCTAATTGGATTAGAATAAGCCTAGGGAGGACGAAAATGACCTAAATGTCCAACCAATGACACAAAATCACATATTGGATGCACAAGATTGGTTAAAAACCTTAATTGGATTAGAATAAGCCTAGGGAGGACGAAAATGACCAAAATGTTTAACCAATGACACAAAATCACATATTGGATGCACAAGATTGGTTAAAAACCCTAATTGGATTAGAATAAGACTAGGGAGGACGAAAATGACATAAATGTTCAACCAATGACACAAAATGACACAAAATCGCATATTAGATGCAAAAGATTGGTTAAAAACCCTAATTGGATTAGAATAAGCCTAGGGAGGACGAAAATGACCTAAATGTTCAACCAATGACACAAAATCACACAAAATCACATATTAGATGCAAAAGATTGGTTAAAAACCCTAATTGGATTAGAATAAGCCTAGGGAGGACGAAAATGACCTAAATGTTCAACCAATGACACAAAATGACACAAAATCACATATTGGATGCACAAGATTGGTTAAAAACCCTAATTGGATTAGAATAAGCCTAGGGAGGACGAAAATGACCTAAATGTTCAACCAATGACACAAAATCACATATTGGATGCACAAGATTGGTTAAAAATCTAATTGGATTAGAATAAGCCTAGGGAGGACCAAAATGACCTAAATGTTCAACCAATGACACAAAATGCACAAAATCACATATTGGATGCACAAGATTGGTTAAAAACCCTAATTGGATTAGAATAAGCCTAGGGAGGACGAAAATGATCTAAATGTTCAAGCAATGAGACAAAATCACATATTGGATGCACAAGATTGGTTAAAAACCCTAATTGGATTAGAATAAGCCTAGGGAGGACGAAAATGACCTAAATGTTCAACCAATGACACAAAATCACATATTGGATGCACAAGATTGGTTAAAAACCCTAATTGGATTAGAATAAGCCTAGGGAGGACGAAAATGACCTAAATGTTCAACCAATGACACAAAATCACATATTGGATGCACAAGATAGGTTAAAAACCCTAATTGGATTGGAATAAGCCAAGGGAGGACGAAAATGACCTAAATGTTCAACCAATGACACAAAATGACCCAAAATTACATATTGGATGCACAAGATTGGTTAAAAACCCTAATTGGATTAGAATAAGCCTAGGGAGGACGAAAATGACCTAAATGTTCAACCAATGACACAAAATGACACAAAATCACATATTGGATGCACAAGATTGGTTAAAAACCCTAATTGGATTAGAATAAGCCTAGGGAGGACGAAAATGACCTAAATGTTCAACCAATGACACAAAATGACACAAAATCACATATTGCATGCACTAGATTGGTTAAAAACCCTAATTGGATTAGAATAAGCCTAGGGAGGACGAAAATGACATAAATATTCAACCAATGACACAAAATCACATATTGGATGCACAAGATTGGTTAAAAACCGTAATTGTATTAGAAAAAGCCTAGGGAGGACGAAAATAACCTAAATGTTCAACCAATGACACAAACTCACATATTGGATGCACAAGATTGGTTAAAAACCCTAATTGGATTAGAATAAGCCTAGGGAGGACGAATATGACCTAAATGTTCAACCAATGACACAAAATCAGATATTGGATTCACAAGATTGGTTAAAAACCCTAATTGGATTAGAATAAGCCTAGGGAGGACGAAAATGACCTAAATGTTCAACCAATGACACAAAATGACACAAAATCACATATTGCATGCACTAGATTGGTTAAAAACCCTAATTGGATTAGAATAAGCCTAGGGAGGACGAAAATGACATAAATATTCAACCAATGACACAAAATCACATATTGGATGCACAAGATTGGTTAAAAACCGTAATTGTATTAGAAAAAGCCTAGGGAGGACGAAAATAACCTAAATGTTCAACCAATGACACAAAATGACACAAAATCACATATTGGATGCACAAGATTGGTTAAAAACCCTAATTGGATTAGAATAAGCCTAGAGAGGACGAAAATAACCTAAATGTTCAACCAATGACACAAAATCAGATATTGGATGCACAAGATTGGTTAAAAACCCTAATTGGATTAGAATAAGCCTAGGGAGGACGAAAATGACCTAAATGTTCAACCAATGACACAAAATGACACTAAATCACATATTGGATGCACAAGATTGGTTAAAAACCCTAATTGGATTAGAATAAGCCTAGGGAGGACGAAAATGACCTAAATGTTCAACCAATGACACAAAATGACACAAAATCACATATTGCATGCACTAGATTGGTTAAAAACCCTAATTGGATTAGAATAAGCCTAGGGAGGACGAAAATGACCTAAATGTTCAACCAATGACACAAAATCAGATATTGGATGCACAAGATTGGTTAAAAACCCTAATTGGATTAGAATAAGCCTAGGGAGGACGAAAATGACCTAAATGTTCAACCAATGACACAAAATCACATATCGGATGCACAAGATTGCTTAAAAACCGTAATTGGATTAGAATAAGCCTAGGGAGGACGAAAATGACGTAAATGTTCAACCAATGACAGAAAATCACATAGTGGATGCACAAGATTGGTTAAAAACCCTAATTGGATTAGAATAAGCCTAGGGTGGACGAAAATGACCTAAATGTTCAACCAATGACACAAAATCACATATTGCATGCACAAGATTGGTTAAAAACCCAAATTTGATTAGAATAAGCCTAGGGAAGACGAAAATGACCTAAATGTTCAACCAATGACACAAAATGACACAAAATCACATATTGGATGCAAATGATTGGTTAAAAACCCTAATTGGATTAGAATAAGCCAAGGGAGGACGAAAATGACCTAAATGTTCAACCAATGACACAAAATCACATATTGGATGCACAAGATTGGTTAAAAACCCTAATTGGATTAGAATAAGCCTAGGGAGGACAAAAATGACCTAAATGTTCAACCAATTACACAAAATCACATATAGGATGCACAAGATAGGTTAAAAACCCTAATTGGATTAGAATAAGCCTAGGGAGGACGAAAATGACCTAAATGTTCAACCAATGACACAAAATCACATATTGGATGCACAAGATTGGTTAAAAACCCTAATTGGATTAGAATAAGCCTAGGGAGGACTTCAATGACCAAAATGTTCAACCAATGACACAAAATCACATATTGGATGCACAAGATTGGTTAAAAACCCTAATTGGATTAGAATAAGCCTAGGGAGGACGAAAATGACCTAAATGTTCAACCAATGACACAAAATCACATATCGGATGCACAAGATTGGTTAAAAACCGTAATTGGATTAGAATAAGCCTAGGGAGGACGAAAATGACCTAAATGTTCAACCAATGACACAAAATCACATATTGGATGCACTAGATTGGTTAAAAACCCTAATTGGATTAGAATAAGCCTAGGGAGGACGAAAATGACCTAAATGTTCAACAAATGACACAAAATGACACAAAATCACATATTGGATGCACAAGATTGGTTAAAAACCCTAATTGGATTAGAATAAGCCTAGGGAGGACGAAAATGACCTAATTTTTCAACCAATGACACAAAATGACACAAAATCACATATTGGATGCACAAGATTGGTTAAAAACCCTAATTGGATTAGAATAAGCCTAGGGAGGACGAAAATGACCTAAATGTTCAACCAATGACACAAAATGACACAAAATCACATATTGGATGCACCAGATTGGTTAAAAACCCTAATTGGATTAGAATAGGCCTAGGGAGGACGAAAATGACCTAAATGTTCAACAAATGACACAAAATGACACAAAATCACATATTGGATGCACAAGATTGGTTAAAAACCCTAATTGGATTAGAATAAGCCTAGGGAGGACGAAAATGACCTAAATGTTCAACGAATGACACAAAAGGACACAAAATCACATATTGGACGCACAAGATTGGTTAAAAACCCTAATTGGATTAGAATAGGCCTTGGGAGGACGAAAATGACCTAAATGTTCAACCAATGACAGAAAATGACATAAAATCACATATTGAATGCACAAGATTGGTTAAAAACCCTAATTGGATTAGAATAAGCTTAGGGAGGACAAAAATGACCTAAATGTTCAACCAATGACACAAAATGACACAAAATCACATATTGGATGCACAAGATTGGTTAAAAACCCTAATTGGATTAGAATAAGCCTAGGGAGGACGAAAATGACCTAAATGTTCAACCAATGACACAAAATGACACAAATTCACATATTGGATGCACAAGATTGGTTAAAAACCCTAATTGGATTAGAATAAGCCTAGGGCGGTCGAAAATGACCTAAATGTTCAACCAATGACACAAAATGACACAAAATCACATATTGGATGCACAAGATTGGTTAAAAACCCTAATTGGATTAGAATAAGCCTAGGGAGGACGAAAATGACCTAAATGTTCAACCAATGACACAAAATGACACAAATTCACATATTGGATGCACAAGATTGGTTAAAAACCCTAATTGGATTAGAATACGCCTAGGGAGGACGAAAATGACCTAAATGTTGAACCAATGACACAAAATCACATATTGGATGCAGAAGATTGGTTAAAAACCCTAATTGGATTAGAATAAGCCTAGGGCGGTCGAAAATGACCTAAATGTTCAACCAATGACACAAAATGACACAAAATCACATATTGGATGCACAGGATTGGTTAAAAACTCTAATTGGATTGGAATAAGCCTAGGGAGGACGAAAATGACCTAAATGTTCAACCAATGACACAAAATGACACAAAATCACATATTGGATGCACAAGATTGGTTAAAAACCCTAATTGGATTAGAATAAGCCAAGGGAGGACAAAAATGACCTAAATGTTCAACCAATGACACAAAATGACACAAAATCACATATTGGATGCACAAGATTGGTTAAAAACCCTAATTGGATTAGAATAAGCCAAGAGAGGACAAAAATGACCTAAATGATCAACCAATGACACAAAATGACACAAAATCACATATTGGATGCACAAGATTGGTTAAAAACCCTAATGGGATTAGAATAAGCCTAGGGAGGACGAAAATGACCTAAATGTTCAACCAATGACACAAAATGACACAAAATCACATATTGGATGCACAAGATTGGTTAAAAACCCTAATTGGATTAGAATAAGCCTAGGGAGGACGAAGATGACGTAAATGTTCAACCAATGACACAAAATGACACAAAATCACATATTGGATGCACAAGATTGGTTAAAAACCCTAATTGGATTAGAATAAGCCTAGGGAGGACGAAAATGACCTAAATGTTCAACCAATGACACAAAATGACACAAAATCACATATTGGATGCACAAGATTTGTTAAAAAACCCTAATTGGATTAGAATAAGCCTAGGGAGGACGAAAATGACCTAAATGTTCAACCAATGACACAAAATCACATATTGGATGCACAAGATTGGTTAAAAACCCTAATTGGATTAGAATAAGCCTAGGGAGGACGAAAATGACCTAAATGTTCAACCAATGACAGAAAATCACATATTGGATGCACGAGATTGGTTAAAAACCCTAATTGGATTAGAATAAGCCTAGGGAGGACGAAAATGACCTAAATGTTCAACCAATGACACAAAATCACATATTGGATGCACAAGATTGGTTAAAAACCCTAATTGGATTAGAATAAGCCTAGGGAGGACGAAAATGACCTAAATGTTCAACCAATGACACAAAATCACATATTGGATGCACAAGATTGGTTAAAAACCCTAATGGATTAGAATAAGCCTAGGGAGGACGAAAATGACCTAAATGTTCAACCAATGACACAAAATGACACAAAATCACATATTGGATGCACAAGATTGGTTAAAAACCCTAATTGGATTAGAATAAGCCTAGGGAGGACGAAAATGACCTAAATGTTCAACCAATGACACAAAATGACACAAAATCACATATTGGATGCACAAGATTGGTTAAAAATCCTAATTGGAATAGAATAAGCCTAGGGAGGACGAAAATGACCTAAATGTTCAACCAATGACACAAAATCACATATTGGATGCACAAGATTGGTTAAAAACCCTAATTGGATTAGAATAAGGCTAGGGAAGACGAAAATGACCTAAATGTTCAACCAATGACACAAAATGACACAAAATCACATATTGGATGCACAAGATTGGTTAAAAACCCTAATTGGATTAGAATAAGCCTAGGGAGGACGAAAATGACCTAAATGTTCAACCAATGACACAAAATCACATATTGGATGCACAAGATTGGTTAAAAACCCTACTTGGATTAGAATAAGCCTAGGGAGGACGAAAATGACCTAAATGTTCAACCAATGACACAAAATCACATATTGGATGCACAAGATTGGTTAAAAACCCTAATTGGATTAGAATAAGCCTAGGGAGGACGAAAATGACCTAAATGTTCAACCAATGACACAAAATGCACAAAATCACATATTGGATGCACAAGATTGGTTAAAAACCCTAATTGGATTAGAATAAGCCTAGGGAGGACGAAAATGATCTAAATGTTCAACCAATGAGACAAAATCACATATTGGATGCACAAGATTATTTAAAAACCCTAATTGGATTAGAATAAGCCTAGGGAGGACGAAAATGACCTAAATGTTCAACCAATGACACAAAATCACATATTGGATGCACAAGATTGGTTAAAAACCCTAATTGGATTAGAATAAGCCTAGGGAGGACGAAAATGACCTAAATGTTCAACCAATGACACAAACTCACATATTGGATGCACAAGATTGGTTAAAAACCGTAATTGGATTAGAATAAGCCTAGGGAGGACGAAAATGACCTAAATGTTCAACCAATGACACAAAATGACATATTGGAATCACAAGATTGGTTAAAAACCCTAATTGGATTAGAATAAGCCTAGGGAAGACGAAAATGACATAAATGTTCAACCAATGACACAAAATCACATATTGGATGCACAAGATTGGTTAAAAACCGTAATTGTATTAGAAAAAGCCTAGGGAGGACGAAAATGACCTAAATGTTCAACCAATGACACAAAATGACACAAAATCACATATTGGATGCACAAGATTGGTTAAAAACCCTAATTGGATTAGAATAAGCCTAGGGAGGACGAAAATGACCTAAATGTTCAACCAATGACACAAAATGACACAAAATCACATATTGGATGCACAAGATTGGCTAAAAACCCTAATTGGATTAGAATAAGCCTATGGAGGACGAAAATGACCTAAATGTTCAACCAATGACACAAAATGACATATTGGGTGCAAAAGATTGGTTAAAAACCCTAACTGGATTGGAATAAGCCTAGGGAAGACGAAAATGACCTAAATGTTCAACCAATGACACAAAATCACATATTGGATGCACAAGATTGGTTAAAAACCCTAATTGGATTAGAATAAGCCTAGGGAGGACGAAAATGACCTAAATGTTCAACCAATGACAAAATCACATATTGGATGCACAAGATTGGTTAAAAACCCTAATTGGATTAGAATAAGCCTAGGGAGGACAAAAATGACCTAAATGTTCAACCAATGACACAAAATCACATATTGGATGCACAAGATTGGTTAAAAACTCTAGTTGGATTAGAATAAGCATAGGGAGGACGAAAATGACCTAAATGTTCAACCAATGACACAAAATGACACAAAATCACATATTGGATGCACAAGATTGGTTAAAAACCCTAATTGGATTAGAATAAGCCTAGGGAGGACGAAAATGACCTAAATGTTCAACCAATGACACAAAATCACATATTGCATGCACAAGATTGGTTAAAAACCCAAATTTGATTAGAATAAGCCTAGGGAAGACGAAAATGACCTAAATGTTCAACCAATGACACAAAATGACACAAAATCACATATTGGATGCAAATGATTGGTTAAAAACCCTAATTGGATTAGAATAAGCCAAGGGAGGACGAAAATGACCTAAATGTTCAACCAATGACACAAAATCACATATTGGATGCACAAGATTGGTTAAAAACCCTAATTGGATTAGAATAAGCCTAGGGAGGACGAAAATGAC
>JBBPBQ010000008.1:1145907-1166758 GCA_037974755.1 Cicer yamashitae | reverse complement strand
GGTTTTTAACCAATCTTGTGCATCCAATATGTGATTTTGTGTCATTGGTTGAATATTTATGTCATTTTCGTCCTCCCTAGGCTTATTCTAATCCAATTAGGGTTTTTAACCAATCTTGTGCATCCAATATGTGATTTTGTGTCATTTTGTGTCATTTTGTGTCATTAGTTGAACATTTATGTCATTTTCGTCCTCCCTAGGCTTATTCTAATCCAATTACGGTTTTTAACCAATCTTGTGCATCCAATATGTGAGTTTGTGTCATTGGTTGAACATTTAGGTCATTTTCGTCCTCCCTAGGCTTATTCTAATCCAGTTAGGGTTTTTAACCAATCTTGTGCATCCAATATGTGATTTTGTGTCATTTTGTGTTATTGGTTGAACATTTAGGTCATTTTCGTCCTCCCTAGGCTTATTCTAATCCAATTAGGGGTTTTAACCCATCTTGTGCATCCAATATGTGATTTTTTGTCATTTTGTGTCATTGGTTGACCATTTAGGTCATTTTCGTCCTTCCAAGACTTATTCTAATCCAATTAGGGTTTTTAACCAATCTTGTGCATCCAATATGTGATTTTGTGTCATTAGTTGAACATTTAGGTCATTTTCGTCCTCCCTTGGCTTATTCTAATCCAATTAGGGTTTTGAACCAATCTTGTGCATCCAATATGTGATTTTGTGTCATTTTGTGTCATTGGTTGAACATTTAGGTCATTTTCGTCCTCCCTAGGCTTTTTCTAATACAATTATGGTTTTTAACCAATCTTGTGAATCCAATATGTGATTTTGTGTCATTGGTTGAACATTTATGTCATTTTCGTCCTCCCTAGGCTTATTCTAATCCAATTAGGGTTTTTAACCAATCTTGTGCATCCAATATGTGATTTTGTGTCATTAGTTGAACATTTAGGTCATTTTCGTCCTCCCTTGGCTTATTCTAATCCAATTAGGGTTTTTAACCAATCTTGTGCATCCAATATGTGATTTTGTGTCATTTTGTGTCATTGGTTGAACATTTAGGTCATTTTCGTCCTCCCTAGGCTTATTCTAATACAATTACGGTTTTTAACCAATCTTTTGCATCCAATATGTGATTTTGTGTCATTAGTTGCACATTTAGGTCATTTTCGTCCTCCCTAGGCTTATTCTAATCCAATTAGGGTTTTTAACCAATCTTGTGCATCCAATATGTGATTTTGTGTCATTTTGTGTCATTGGTTAAACATTTAGGTCATTTTCGTCCTCCCTAGGCTTATTCTAATCCAATTAGCGTTTTTATCCAATCTTGTGCATCCAATATGTGATTGTGTCGTTGGTTGAACATTTAGGTCATTTTCGTCCTCCCTAGGCTTATTCTAATCCAATTAGGGTTTTTAACCAATCTTGTGCATCCAATATGTGATTTTGTGTCATTTTGTGTCATTGGTTGAACATTTAGGTCATTTTCAATTAGGGGTTTTAACCAATCTTGTGCATCCAATATGTGATTTTGTGTCATTGGTTGACCATTTAGGTCATTTTCGTCCTCCCTAGACTTATTCTAATCCAATTAGGGTTTTTAACCAATCTTGTGTATCCAATATGTGATTTTGTGTCATTGGTTGAACATTTAGATCATTTTCGTCCTCCCTAGGCTTATTCTAATCCAATTAGGGTTTTTAACCAATCTTGTGCATCCAATTTGTGATTTAGTGTCATTTTGTGTCATTGGTTGAACATTTAGGTCATTTTCGTCCTCCCTAGGCTTATTCTAATCCAATTAGGGTTTTTAACCAATCTTGTGCATCCAATATGTGATTTTGTGTCATTTTGTGTCATTGGTTGAACATTTAGGTCATTTTCGTCCTCCCTAGGCTTATTCTAATCCAATTAGGGGTTTTAACCAATCTAGTGCATCCAATATGTGATTTTTTGTCATTTTGTGTCATTGGTTGACCATTTAGGTCATTTTCGTGCTCGCTAGACTTATTCTAATCCAATTAGGGTTTTTAACCAATCTTGTGAATCCAATATCTGATTTTGTGCCATTGGTTGAACATTTAGGTCATTTTCGTCCTCCCTAGGCTTATTCTAATCCAATTAGGGTTTTTAACCAATCTTGTGCATCCAATATGTGAGTTTGTGTCATTGGTTGAACATTTAGGTCATTTTCGTCCTCCCTAGGCTTATTCTAATCCAATTAGGGTTTTTAACCAATCTTGTGCATCCAGTATGTGATTTTGTGTCATTTTGTGTCATTGGTTGAACATTTTGGTCATTTTCGTCCTCCCTAGGCTTATTCTAATCCAATTAGGGGTTTTAACCAATCTTGTGCATCCAATATGTGATTTTGTGTCATTTTGTGTCATTGGTTGACCATTTAGGTCATTTTCGTCCTCCCTAGACTTATTCTAATCCAATTAGGGTTTTTAACCAATCTTGTGCATCCAATATGTGATTTTGTGTCGTTGGTTGAACATTTAGATCATTTTCTTCCTCCCTAGGCTTATTCTAATCCAATTAGGGTTTTTAACCAATCTTGTGCATCCAGTATGTGATTTAGTGTCATTTTGTGTCATTGGTTGAACATTTAGGTCATTTTCGTCCTCCCTAGGCTTATTCTAATCCAATTAGGGTTTTTAACCAATCTTGTGCATCCAATATGTGATTTTGTGTCATTTTGTGTCATTGGTTGAACATTTAGGTCATTTTCGTCCTCCCTAGGTTTATTCTAATCCAATTAAGGTTTTTAACCAATCTTGTGCATCCAATATGTGATTTTGTGTCATTGGTTGAACATTTAGGTCATTTTCGTCCTCCCTAGGCTTATTCTAATCCAATTAAGGTTTTTAACCAATCTTGTGCATCCAATGTGTGATTTTCTGTCATTTTGTGTCATTGGTTGAACATTTAGGTCATTTTCGTCCTCCCTAGGCTTATTCTAATCCAATTAGGGTTTTTAACCAATCTTGTGCATCCAATATGTGATTTTGTGTCATTTTGTGTTATTGGTTGAACATTTAGGTCATTTTCGTCCTCCCTAGGCTTATTCTAATCCAATTAGGGGTTTTAACCAATCTTGTGCATCCAATATGTGATTTTTTGTCATTTTGTGTCATTGGTTGACCATTTAGGTCATTTTCGTCCTTCCTAGACTTATTCTAATCCAATTAGGGTTTTTAACCAATCTTGTGCATCCAGTATGTGATTTAGTGTCATTTTGTGTCATTGGTTGAACATTTAGGTCATTTTCGTCCTCCCTAGGCTTATTCTAATCCAATTAGGGTTTTTAACCAATCTTGTGCATCCAATATGTGATTTTGTGTCATTTTGTGTCATTGGTTGAACATTTAGTTCATTTTCCTCCTCCTTAGGCTTATTCTAATCCAATTAGGGTTTTTAACCAATCTTGTGCATCCAATATGTGATTTTGTGTCATTGGTTGAACATTTAGGTCATTTTCGTCCTCCCTAGGCTTATTCTAATCCAATTAGGGTTTTTAACCAATCTTGTGCATATAATAAGTGATTTTGTATCATTGGTAATCCAATTAGGTCATTTTCGTCCTCGCTAGGCTTATTCTAATCCAATTAGGGTTTTTAACCAATCTTGTGCATCCAATATGTGATTTTGTGTCATTTTGTGTCATTGGTTGAACATTTAGGTCATTTTCGTCCTCCCTAGGCTTATTCGAATCCAATTACGGTTTTTAACCAATCTTGTGCATCCAATATGTGATTTTGTGTTATTGGTTGAACATTTAGGTCATTTTCGTCCTCCCTAGGCTTATTCTAATCCAATTACGGTTTTTAACCAATCTTGTGCATATAATAAGTGATTTTGTGTCATTGGTAATCCAATTAGGTCATTTTCACCCTCGCTAGGCTTATTCTGATCCAATAAGGGTCTTTAACCAATCTTGTGCATCCAATATGTGATTTTGTGTCATTTTGTGTCATTGGTTTAACATTTAGGTCATTTTCGTCCCCCCAAGGCTTATTCTAATCCAATTAGGGTTTTTAACCAATCTAGTGCATCCAATACGTGATTTTGTGTCATTTTGTGTCATTGCTTGAACATTTAGGTCATTTTCGTCCTCCCTAGGCTTATTCTAATCCAATTAGGGTTTTTAACCAATCTTGTGCATCCAATATGTGATTTTGTGTCATTTTGTGTCATTGGTTGAACATTTAGGTCATTTTCGTCCTCCCTAGGCTTATTCTAATACAATTGGGGTTTTTAACCAATCTTGTGCATATAATAAGTGATTTTGTGTCATTGGTAATCCAATTAGGTCATTTTCGTCCTCGCTAGGCTTATTCCAATCCAATTAGGGTTTTTAACCAATCTTGTGCATCCAATATGTGATTTTGTGTCATTTTGTGTCATTGGTTGAACATTTAGGTCATTTTCGTCCTCCCTAGGCTTATTCTAATCCAATTACGGTTTTTAACCAATCTTGTGCATCCAATATGTGATTTTGTGTCATTTTGTGTCATTGGTTGAACATTTAGATCATTTTCGTCCTCCCTAGGCTTATTCTAATCCAATTAGGGTTTTTAACCAATCTTGTGCATCCAATATGTGATTTTTTGTCATTTTGTGTCATTGGTTGAACATTTAGGTCATTTTCGTCCTCCCTAGGCTTATTCTAATCCAATTAGGGTTTTTAACAAATCTTGTGCATCCAATATGTGATTTTGTGTCATTTTGTGTCATTGGTTGAACATTTAGGTCATTTTCAATTAGGGGTTTTAACCAATCTTGTGCATCCAATATGTGATTTTGTGTCATTGGTTGACCATTTAGGTCATTTTCGTCCTCCCTAGACTTATTCTAATCCAATTAGGGTTTTTAACCAATCTTGTGCATCCAATATGTGATTTTGTGTCATTTTGTGTCATTGGTTGAACATTTAGGTCATTTTCGTCCTCCCTAGGCTTATTCTTATCCAATTAGGGGTTTTAATCAATCTTGTGCATCCAATATGTGATTTTGTGTCATTGGTTGACCATTTAGGTCATTTTCGTGCTCCCTAGACTTATTCTAATCCAATTAGGGTTTTTAACCAATCTTGTGCATCCAATATGTGATTTTGTGTCATTGGTTGAACATTTAGATCATTTTCGTCCTCCCTAGGCTTATTCTAATCCAATTAGGGTTTTTAACCAATCTTGTGCATCCAATATGTGATTTAGTGTCATTTTGTGTCATTGGTTGAACATTTAGGTCATTTTCGTCCTCCCTAGGCTTATTCTAATCCAATTAGGGTTTTTAACCAATCTTGTGCATCCAATATCTCATTTTGTGTCATTGGTTGAACATTTAGGTCATTTTCGTCCTCTCTAGGCTTATTCTAATCCAATTAGGGTTTTTAACCAATCTTGTGCATCCAATATGTGATTTTGTGTCATTTTGTGTCATTGGTTGAACATTTAGGTTATTTTCGTCCTCCCTAGGCTTTTTCTAATACAATTACGGTTTTTAACCAATCTTGTGCATCCAATATGTGATTTTGTGTCATTGGTTGAACATTTAGATCATTTTCGTCCTCCCTAGGCTTATTCTAATCCAATTAGGGTTTTTAACCAATCTTGTGCATCCAATATGTGATTTAGTGTCATTTTGTGTCATTGGTTGAACATTTAGGTCATTTTCGTCCTCCCTAGGCTTATTCTAATCCAATTAGGGTTTTTAACCAATCTTGTGCATCCAATATCTGATTTTGTGTCATTTTGTGTCATTGGTTGAACATTTAGGTCATTTTCGTCCTCCCTAGGCTTATTCTAATCCAATTAGGGTTTTTAACCAATCTTGTGCATCCAATATGTGATTTTATGTAATTGGTTGAACATTTAGGTCATTTTCGTCCTCCCTAGGCTTATTCTAATCCAATTAGGGTTTTTAACCAATCTTGTGAATCCAATATGTGATTTTGTGTCATTTTGTGTCATTGGTTGAACATTTAGGTCATTTTCGTCCTCCCTAGGCTTATTCTAATCCAATTAGGGTTTTTAACCAATCTTGTGCATCCAATATGTGATTTTGTGTCATTTTGTGTCATTGGTTGAACATTTAGTTCATTTTCGTCCTCCCTAGGCTTATTCTAAACCAATTAGGTTTTTTAACCAATCTTGTGCATCCAATATGTGACTTTGTGTCATTGGTTGAACATTTAGGTCATTTTTATCCTCCCTATGCTTATTCTAATCCAATTAGGGTTTTTAACCAATCTTGTGCATCCAATATGTGATTTTTTGTCATTGGTTTAACATTTAGGTCATTTTTGTCCTCCCTAGGCTTATTCTAATCCAATTAGGGTTTTTAACCAATCTTGTGAATCCAATATGTGATTTTGTGTCATTTTGTGTCATTGGTTGAACATTTAGGTCATTTTCGTCCTCCCTAGGCTTATTCTAATCCAATTACGGTTTTTAACCAATCTTGTGCATCCAATATGTGATTTTGTGTCATTGGTTGAACATTTAGGTCATTTACGTCCTCCCTAGGCTTATTCTAATCCAATTAGGGTTTTTAACCAATCTTGTGCATCCAATATGTGATTTTGTGTCATTTTGTGTCATTGGTTGAACATTTAGGTCATTTTCGTCCTCCCTAGGCTTATTCTAGTCAATTTAGGGTTTTTAACCAATCTTGTGCATCCAATATGTGATTTTGTGTGATTTTGTATCATTGGTTGAACATTTAGGTCATTTTCGTCCTCCCTAGGCTTATTCTAATCGAATTAGGGTTTTTAACAAATCTTGTGCATCCAATATGTGATTTTGTGTCATTTTGTGTCATTGGTTGAACATTTAGGTCATTTTCGTCCTCCCTAGGCTTATTCTAATCCAATTAGGGTTTTTAACCAATCTTGTGCATCCAATATGTCATTTTGTGTCATTGGTTTAACATTTAGGTCATTTCGGTTCTCCCTTGGCTTATTCTAATCCAATTAGGGTTTTTAACCAATCTTGTGCATCCAATATGTGATTTTGTGTCATTTTATGTCATTGGTTTAACTTTTAGGTCATTTCGGTCCTCCCTTGGCTTATTCTAATCCAATTAGGGTTTTTAACCAATCTTGTGCATCCAATATGTGATTTTGTGTCATTGGTTGAACATTTAGATCATTTTCGTCCTCCCTAGGCTTATTCTAATCCAATTAGGGTTTTTAACCAATCTTGTGCATCCAATATGTGATTTTGTGTCATTTTGTGTCATTGGTTGAACATTTAGGTCATTTTCAATTAGGGGTTTTAACCAATCTTGTGCATCCAATATGTGATTTTGTGTCATTGGTTGACCATTTAGGTTATTTTCGTCCTCCCTAGACTTATTCTAATCCAATTAGGGTTTTTAACCAATCTTGTGCATCCAATATGTGATTTTGTGTCATTGGTTGAACATTTAGATCATTTTCGTCCTCCCAAGGCTTATTCTAATCCAATTAGGGTTTTTAGCCAATCTTGTGCATCCAATATGTGATTTAGTGTCATTTTGTGTCATTGGTTGAACATTTAGGTCATTTTCGTCCTCCCTAGGCTTATTCTAATCCAATTAGGGTTTTTAACCAATCTTGTGCATCCAATATGTGATTTTGTGTCATTTTGTGTCATTGGTTGAACATTTAGGTCATTTTCGTCCTCCCTAGGCTTATTCTAATCCAATTACGGTTTTTAACCAATCTTGAGCATCCAATATGTGATTTTGTGTCATTTTGTGTCATTGGTTGAACATTTAGGTCATTTTAGTCCTCCCTAGGCTTATTCTAATCCAATTACGAGTTTTAACCAATCTTGTGCATCCAATATGTGATTTTGTGTCATTGGTTGAACATTTAGGTCATTTTCGTCCTCCCTAGGCCTATTATAATCCAATTAGGGTTTTTAACCAATATTGGGCATCCAATATGTGATTTTGTGTCATTTTGTGTCATTGGTTGAACATTTAGGTCATTTTCGTCCTCCCTAGGCTTATTCTAATCCAATTACGGTTTTTAACCAATCTTGTGCATCCAATATGTGATTTTGTGTCATTGGTTGAACATTTAGGTCATTTTCGTCCTCCGTAGGCTTATTCTAATCCAATTAGGGTTTTTAACCAATCTAGTGCATGCAATATGTGATTTTGTGTCATTTTGTGTCATTGGTTGAACATTTAGGTCATTTTCGTCCTCCCTAGGCTTATTCTAATCCAATTAGGGTTTTTAACCAATCTTGTGAATCCAATATCTGATTTTGTGCCATTGGTTGAACATTTAGGTCATTTTCGTCCTCCCTAGGCTTATTCTAATCCAATTAGGGTTTTTAACCAATCTTGTGCATCCAATATGTGATTTTGTGTCATTTTGTGTCATTGGTTGAACATTTAGGTCATTTTCGTCCTCCCTAGGCTTATTCTAATCCAATTACGGTTTTTAACCAATCTTGTGCATCCAATATGTGATTTTGTGTCATTGGTTGAACATTTAGGTCATTTTCGTCCTCCCTAGGGTTTTTCTAATCCAATTAGGGTTTTTAACCAATCTAGTGCATGCAATATGTGATTTTGTGTCATTTTGTGTCATTGGTTGAACATTTTGGTCATTTTCGTCCTCCCTAGGCTTATTCTAATCCAATTAGGGTTTTTAACCAATCTTGTGAATCCAATATCTGATTGTGTCATTGGTTGAACATTTAGGTCATTTTCGTCCTCCCTAGGCTTATTCTAATCCAATTAGGGTTTTTAACCAATCTTGTGCATCCAATATGTGAGTTTGTGTCATTGGTTGAACATTTAGGTCATTTTCGTCCTCCCTAGGCTTATTCTAATCCAATTAGGGTTTTTAACCAATCTTGTGCATCCAATATGTGATTTTGTGTCATTTTGTGTCATTGGTTGAACATTTAGGTCATTTTCAATTAGGGGTTTTAACCAATCTTGTGCATCCAATATGTGATTTTGTGTCATTGGTTGATGATAAGGATCTCAAGAGCATGAAGATGATCCATATTTTTAATAAATTAGGATGAACTTTATTTATTTTCATTTGGTTTGTAATAATTATTAGTTTGCTTTAATTTGGAATTCTAATAGTTTTAATATAGACTTAGTTGATGTTATATGTAAGTGAAGATACTTTACTTCCTTACATTTAGTTTAATTTTATAAAAAAAAAAATGATGTAAGCCCAATTTGGGCCTAGAGAATGGTGTCACTTATGACCCATTTAGGTTTAGAGATAATTTTACTATAACTATGATTTTGTAACCTTATTGAAGGGGATTTTTTTCTGAATGAATTAAAATTTTCTCTAATGAGAATTGTGAGTGAGTTATGTCTCCTCTTTGAGTTCTTGGATTAGAACTTCTTATCAATGGCTTCCTTACCATTGTGGCGAGTTTTCATTGGCTTATCGATCATCCTTGATTGTGGCGCCTTCTTCATCTTCTCAATCTAATCGATCTTTTGTTTCTTTATAATTTTGAGTTTTCCTTACATCAAACTCAAATACACAATTATCGCAATCTCCAGCAATACGCGGTTTTGGATCCAATTTATAAGTTTCCAACCTAGAACGATCCTTATAGTGATTCATGAGAAATAGGATCATATCATTTGGTATCAGAGCTTGTCTCTAGGTTTGGAATTGAGTAAAAAAAAAAATTTATGCATTTTTTTTGGTAAACATAAATTGCTAGTTGTGTTGCTTTGTTTGAATTGCTATCATTATTTAATTTGTGTGTTGCTGCAAATTAAAAAAAAAAAAAAATTGTGTTGTTAAAATTATTGCACACTACCTGTTTGACAAAATTCCTAAGTATGTCATATCCTCAATATATTCGAGATTTTGTATTGGATCCGGAGTATGTGAAATATCTATACGAAAATGGATATGCAAAACAGGCAAGAAAAGTAGAGAAGCTAGCCTTGAGAGAGAAAGAGAAAATCAAAGAAAAGAAAGAAGAAGAGGAGAAATATTTGAGAGACAAAGGGCGAGAAATTGACTCCAACTATTTGTCTAATTTTGATAATTCTCTATTGCAAGTGTTTGAAGAAGTGTCTCCAAATGAGGAATGTCATCAATATATTGAAATTGAAAGTAAAGAGAAAGATGATGGTAAAATTGAAGGTCTCTTTAAACAAGAGAGTGAGGTGAATGAAGCAATGTTAGTGTTTGAAGATGATTATTCAAAGGTTCCTCAAAAGGATGCTTACAGGGAAATTATTGAGTCACCATTTTTTTGTGATGAAGAGAATGTTCAAGAAACTCAACTTGCTTTGAAGCCTTTGCAAATACAAAGTAACACATTGTTTGCCACAAATTTCAATCTAAAGAAGGTAAATTTGGCTATGAATGGCAACTTCAAAAGGTATAACTTTATTACCATCTTTAGAATTTCTTACCTTTACCATAAATGTACTAAGATGTTAATTGTTCAAGATGAAAATGTGATTCACCGACTTATCACATTTGGTGACTTTTCCAAATTTCCATTTGACCCCGGTGGATATGATGAGCTTGTGGTTTGATTGGATTATTTCTTCATGTATGGTATAATGGAGCTTAAATTCGAGGTCGAATTTCTTCAAGAAGGAGAGAATGATAAGGATCTCAAGAGCATGAAGATGATCCATATTTTTAATAAATTAGGATGAACTTTATTTATTTTCATTTGGTTTGTAATAATTATTAGTTTGCTTTAATTTGGAATTCTAATAGTTTTAATATAGACTTAGTTGATGTTATATGTAAGTGAAGATACTTTACTTCCTTACATTTAGTTTAATTTTATAAAAAAAAAAATGATGTAAGCCCAATTTGGGCCTAGAGAATGGTGTCACTTATGACCCATTTAGGTTTAGAGATAATTTTACTATAACTATGATTTTGTAACCTTATTGAGGGGATTTTTTTTGGAATGAATTAAAAATTTCTCTAATGAGATTTGTGAGTGAGTTAGGTCTCCTCTTTGAGTTCTTGGATTAGAACTTGTTTGAGTCTTATCAATGGCTTCCTTACCATTGTGGCGATTCTTCATTGGCTTATCAATCATCCTTGATTGTGGCGCCTTCTTCATCTTCTCAGCCTAATCCATCTTTTGTTTTTTTTTTATTTATAATTTTCAGTTTCCTTTACATCAAACACTAATACACAAATTGTACCGATTTTTGTGTTCAGCAATATGTGATCATATCTCGAGTTCTAGAAACTTGTTTTCGGTGATTCAACAGCCTAACTTGCGTTTCGGAACGTCATCTTTCATCTCGTTTTGGAATCGGCCGATTCGGAGTTTCCTAGCTCTGTTTATCGCAATCTCCAGCAATACGCGGTTTTGGATCCAATTTGTAAGTTTCCAACCTAGAACGATCCTTATAGTGATTCATGAGAAATAGGATCATATCACAATTTGGGTTTTTAAGCAATCTTGTGCATCCAATATGTGATTTTGTGTCATTTTGTGTCATTGGTTGAACATTTAGGTCATTTTCGTCCTCGCTAGGCTTATTCTAATCCAATTAGGGTTTTTAAGCAATCTTGTGCATCCAATATGTGATTTTGTGTCATTTTGTGTCATTGGTTGAACATTTAGGTCATTTTCGTCCTCCCTAGGCTTATTCTAATCCAATTACGGTTTTTAACCAATCTTGTGCATCCAATATGTGATTTTGTGTCATTGGTTGAACATTTAGGTCATTTTCGTCCTCCGTAGGCTTATTCTAATCCAATTAGGGTTTTTAACCAATCTAGTGCATGCAATATGTGATTTAGTGTCATTTTGTGTCATTGGTTGAACATTTAGGTCATTTTCGTCCTCCCTAGGCTTATTCTAATCCAATTAGGGTTTTTAACCAATCTTTTGCATCCAATATGTGATTTTGTGTCATTTTGTGTCATTCGTTGAACATTTAGGTCATTTTCGTCCTCCCTAGGCTTATTCTAATCCAATTACAGTTTTAAACCAATCTTGTGCATCCAATATGTGAGTTTGTGTCATTGGTTGAACATTTAGGTCATTTTCGTCCTCCCTAGGCTTATTCTAATCCAATTAGGGTTTTTAACCAATCTTGTGCATCCAATATGTGATTTTGTGTCATTTTGTGTCATTGGTTGAACATTTAGGTCATTTTCGTCTTCCCTAGGCTTATTCTAATCCAATTAGTGTTTTTCACCAATCTTGTGCATCCAATATGTAATTTTGTGTCATTGGTTGCACATTTAGGTCATTTTCGTCCTCTCTTGGCTTATTCTAATCCAATTAGGCTTTTTAAACAATCTTGTGCTTCCAATATTTGATTTTGTGTCATTTTGTGTCATTGGTTGAACATTTAGGTCATTTTCGTCCTCCCTAGGCTTATTCTAATCCAATTAGGGTTTTTAACCAATCTTGTGCATCCAATATGTGATTTTGTGTCATTTTGTGTCCACGGTTGAACATTTAGGTCATTTTCGTCCTCCCTAGGCTTATTCTAATCCAATTAGGGTTTTTAACCAATCTTGTGCATCCAATATGTGATTTTGTGTCATTTTGTGTCATTGGTTGAACATTTAGGTCATTTTCGTCCTCCCTAGGCTTATTCTAATCCAATTAGGGTTTTTAACCAATCTTGTGCATCCAATATGGGATTTTGTGTCACTTTGTGTCATTGGTTGAACATTTAGGTCATTTTCGTCCTCCCTAGGCTTATTCCAATGCAATTAGGGTTTTTAACCAATCTTGTGCATCCAATATGTGATTTTGTGTCATTTTGTGTCATTGGTTGAACATTTAGGTCATTTTCGTCCTCCCTAGGCTTATTCTAATCCAATTAGGGTTTTTAACCAATCTTGTGCATCCAATATGTGTTTTTGTGTCATTGGTTGAACATTTAGGTCATTTTCGTCCTCCCTAGACTTATTCTAATCCAATTAGGGTTTTTAACCAATCTTGTGCATCCAATATGTGATTTTGTGTCATTGGTTGAACATTTAGGTCATTTTCGTCCTCCCTAGGCTTATTCTAATCCAATTAGGGTTTTTAACCAATCTTGTGCATCCAATATGTGATTTTGTGTCATTTTGTGTCATTGGTTGAACATTTAGGTCATTTTCGTCCTCCCTAGACTTATTCTAATCCAATTATGGTTTTTAACCAATCATGTGCATCCAATATGTGATTTTGTGTCATTTTGTGTTATTGGTTGATCATTTAGGTCATTTTCGTCCTCCCTAGGCTTATTCTAATCCAATTAGGGTTTTTAACCAATCTTGTGCATCCAATATGTGATTTTGTGTCATTGGTTGAACTTTTAGGTCAATTTCGTCCTCCCTAGGCTTATTCTAATCCAATTAGGGTTTTTAACCAATCTTGTGCATCCAATATGTGATTTTGTGTCATTGGTTGAACATTTAGGTCATTTTCGTCCTCCCTAGGCTTATTCTAATCCAATTAGGGTTTTTAACCAATCTTGTGCATCCAATATGTGATTTTGTGTCATATTGTGTCATTGGTTGAACATTTAGGTCATTTTCGTCCTCCCTAGGCTTATTCTAATCCAATTAGGGTTTTTAACCAATCTTGTGCATCCAATATGTGATTTAGTGTCATTTTGTGTCATTGGTTGAACATTTAGGTCATTTTCGTCCTCCCTAGGCTTATTCTAATCCAATTAGGGTTTTTAACCAATCTTGTGCATCCAATATCTGATTTTGTGTCATTGGTTGAACATTTAGGTCATTTTTGTCCTCTCTAGGCTTATTCTAATCCAATTAGGGTTTTTAAGCAATCTTGTGCATCCAATATGTGATTTTGTGTCATTTTGTGTCATTGGTTGAACATTTAGGTTATTTTCGTCCTCCCTAGGCTTTTTCTAATACAATTACGGTTTTTAACCAATCTTGTGCATCCAATATGTGATTTTGTGTCATTGGTTGAATATTTATGTCATTTTCGTCCTCCCTAGGCTTATTCTAATCCAATTAGGGTTTTTAACCAATCTAGTGCATGCAATATGTGATTTTGTGTCATTTTGTGTCATTGGTTGAACATTTAGGTCATTTTCGTCCTCCCTAGGCTTATTCTAATCCAATTAGGGTTTTTAACCAATCTTGTGAATCCAATATCTGATTTTGTGTCATTGGTTGAACATTTAGGTCATATTCGTCCTCCCTAGGCTTATTCTAATCCAATTAGGGTTTTTAACCAATCTTGTGCATCCAATATGTGAGTTTGTGTCATTGGTTGAACATTTAGGTTATTTTCGTCCTCCCTAGGCTTTTTCTAATACAATTACGGTTTTTAACCAATCTTGTGCATCCAATATGTGATTTTGTGTCATTGGTTGAATATTTATGTCATTTTCGTCCTCCCTAGGCTTATTCTAATCCAATTAGGGTTTTTAACCAATCTAGTGCATGCAATATGTGATTTTGTGTCATTTTGTGTCATTGGTTGAACATTTAGGTCATTTTCGTCCTCCCTAGGCTTATTCTAATCCAATTAGGGTTTTTAACCAATCTTGTGAATCCAATATCTGATTTTGTGCCATTGGTTGAACATTTAGGTCATTTTCGTCCTCCCTAGGCTTATTCTAATCCAATTAGGGTTTTTAACCAATCTTGTGCATCCAATATGTGATTTTGTGTCATTTTGTGTCATTGGTTGAACATTTAGGTCATTTTCGTCCTCCCTAGGCTTATTCTAATCCAATTACGGTTTTTAACCAATCTTGTGCATCCAATATGTGATTTTGTGTCATTGGTTGAACATTTAGGTCATTTTCGTCCTCCGTAGGCTTATTCTAATCCAATTAGGGTTTTTAACCAATCTAGTGCATGCAATATGTGATTTTGTGTCATTTTGTGTCATTGGTTGAACATTTAGGTCATTTTCGTCCTCCCTAGGCTTATTCTAATCCAATTAGGGTTTTTAACCAATCTTGTGAATCCAATATCTGATTTTGTGCCATTGGTTGAACATTTAGGTCATTTTCGTCCTCCCTAGGCTTATTCTAATCCAATTAGGGTTTTTAACCAATCTTGTGCATCCAATATGTGAGTTTGTGTCATTGGTTGAACATTTAGGTCATTTTTGTCCTCCCTAGGCTTATTCTAATCCAATTAGGGTTTTTAACCAATCTTGTGCATCCAATATGTGATTTTGTGTCATTTTGTGTCATTGGTTGAACATTTAGGTCATTTTCGTCCTCCCTAGGCTTATTTTAATCCAATTAAGGTTTTTAACCAATCTTCTGCATCCAATATGTGATTTTGTGTCATTTTGTGTCATTGGTTGAACATTTAGGTCATTTTCGTCCTCCCTAGGCTTATTTTAATCCAATTAAGGTTTTTAACAAATCTTGTGCATCCCATGTGTGATTTTGTGTCATTTTGTTTCATTGGTTGAACATTTAGGTCATTTTCGTCCTTCCTAGGCTCTTTTTAATCCAATTAGGGTTTTTAACCAATCTTGTGCATCCAATATGTGATTTTGTGTCATTGGTTGAACATTTAGGTCATTTTTGTCCTCCCTAGGCTTATTCTAATCCAATTAGGCTTTTTAACCAATCTTGTGCATCCAATATGTGATTTTGTGTCATTGGTTGAACATTTAGGTCATTTTTGTCCTCCCTAGGCTTATTCTAATCCAATTAGGGTTTTTAACCAATCTTGTGCATCCAATATGTGATTTTGTCATTGGTTGAACATTTAGGTCATTTTCGTCCTCCCTAGGCTTATTCTAATCCAATTAGGGTTTTTAACCAATCTTGTGCATCCAATATGTGATTTTGTGTCATTGGTTGAACATTTAGGTCATTTTCGTCTTCCCTAGGCTTATTCCAATCCAGTTAGGGTTTTTAACCAATCTTTTGCACCCAATATGTCATTTTGTGTCATTGGTTGAACATTTAGGTCATTTTCGTCCTCCATAGGCTTATTCTAATCCAATTAGGGTTTTTAGCCAATCTTGTGCATCCAATATGTGATTTTGTGTCATTTTGTGTCATTGGTTGAACATTTAGGTCATTTTCGTCCTCCCTAGGCTTATTCTAATCCAATTAGGGTTTTTAACCAATCTTGTGCATCCAATATGTGATTTTGTGTCATTTTGTGTCATTGGTTGAACATTTAGGTCATTTTCGTCCCCCCTAGGCTTATTCTAATCCAATTAGGGGTTTTAACCAATCTTGTGCATCCAATATGTGATTTTGTGTCATTTTGTGTCATTGGTTGACCATTTAGGTCATTTTCGTCCTCCCTAGACTTATTCTAATCCAATTAGGGTTTTTAACCAATCTTGTGCATCCAATATGTGATTTAGTGTCATTTTGTGTCATTGGTTGAACATTTAGGTCATTTTCGTCCTCCCTAGGCTTATTCTAATCCAATTAGGGTTTTTAACCAATCTTGTGCATCCAATATGTTATTTTGTGTCATTTTGTGTCATTGGTTGAACATTTAGGTAATTTTCGTCCTCCCTAGGCTTATTCTAATCCAAATTGGGTTTTTAACCAATATTGTGCATCCAATTTGTGATTTTGTGTCATTGGTTGCACATTTAGGTCATTTTCGTCCTCCCTAGGCTTATTCTAATCCAATTAGGGTTTTAAACCAATCTTGTGCATCCAATATGTGACTTTGTGTCATTGGTTGAACATTTAGGTCATTTTGGTGCTCCCTAGACTTATTCTAATCCAATTAGGGTTTTTAACCAATCTTGTGCATCCAATATGTGATTTAGTGTCATTTTGTGTCATTGGTTGAACATTTAGGTCATTTTCGTCCTCCCTAGGCTTATTCTAATCCAATTAGGGTTTTTAACCAATCTTTTGCATCCAATATGTGATTTTGTGTCATTTTGTGTCATTCGTTGAACATTTAGGTCATTTTCGTCCTCCCTAGGCTTATTCTAATCCAATTACAGTTTTAAACCAATCTTGTGCATCCAATATGTGAGTTTGTGTCATTGGTTGAACATTTAGGTCATTTTCGTCCTCCCTAGGCTTATTCTAATCCAATTAGGGTTTTTAACCAATCTTGTGCATCCAATATGTGATTTTGTGTCATTATGTGTCATTGGTTGAACATTTAGGTCATTTTCGTCCGCCCTAGGCTTATTTTAATCCAATTAGGGTTTTTAACCAATCTTGTCCATCCAATATGTCATTATGTGTCATTGGTTGAACATTTAGGTCATTTTCGTCCTCCCTAGGCTTATTCTAATCCAATTAGGGTTTTTAACCAATCTTGTGCATCCAATATGTGATTTTGTGTCATTTTGTGTCATTGGTTGAACATTTAGGTCATTTTCGTCCTCCCTAGGCTTATTCTAATCCAATTAGGTTTTAACCAATCTTGTGCATCCAATATGTGATTTTGTGTCATTTTGTGTCATTGGTTGAACATTTAGGTCATTTTCGTCCTCCCTAGGCTTATTCTAATCCAATTAGGGTTTTTAACCAATCTTGTGCATCCAATATGTGATTTTGTGTCATTAGTTGCACATTTAGGTCATTTTCGTCCTCCCTAGGCTTATTCTAATCCAATTAGGGTTTTTAACCAATCTTGTGCATCCAATATGTGATTTTGTGTCATTGGTTGAACATTTAGGTCATTTTCGTCCTCCCTTGGCTTATTCTAAACCAATTAGGGTTTTTAACCAATCTTGTGCATCCAATATGTGATTTTGTGTCATTTTGTGTCATTGGTTGAACATTTAGGTCATTTTCGTCCTCCCTAGGCTTATTCTAATCCAATTAGGGTTTTTAACCAATCTTGTGCATCCAATTGTGCATCCAATATGTGATTTTGTGTCATTGGTTGAACATTTAGGTCATTTTCGTCCTCCCTAGGCTTATTCTAATCCAATTAGGGTTTTTAACCAATCTTGTGCATCCAATATGTGATTTTGTGTCATCGGTTGAATATTTAGGTCATTTTTGTCCTCCCTAGGCTTATTGATAAGGATCTCAAGAGCATGAAGATGATCCATATTTTTAATAAATTAGGGTGAACTTTATTTATTTTCATTTGGTTTGTAATAGTTCCTAGTTTGCTTTAATTTGGAATTGTTATAGTTTTAATATAGATTTAGTTGATGTTATATGTAAGTGAAGATACTTTGCTTCCTTACATTTAGTTATTTTTATAAAAAAAAAATGATGTAAGCCCAATTTGGGCCTAGAGAATGGTGTCACTTATGACCCATTTAGGTTTAGAGATAATTTTACTATAACTATGATTTTGTAACCTCAATGAAGAATTTTTTTTGGGAATGAATTAAAATTTCTCTAATGAGAATTGTGAGTGAGTTAGGTCTCCTCTTTGAGTTCTTGGATTAGAACTTGTTTGAGTCTTATCAATGGCTTCCTTACCATTGTGGCGATTCTTCATTGGCTTATCAATCATCCTTGATTGTGGCGCCTTCTTCATCTTCTCAACCTAATCCATATTTTGTTTCTTTATAATTTTCGGTTTCCTTTACATCAAACCCTAATTCACAAATTGTGCCAATTTTCGTGTTCAATAACCTGCAATCATATCTCGAGTTCTACAAACTTGTTTTCGTTGATTCAACATCCTAACTTGCGTTTCGGAACGTCATCTTTCATCTCGTTTTGGAATCGGCCGATTCTGAGTTTCGCAGCTCCGTTTATTGCGTTCTCCAGCAATACGCGATTTCTGATTCAATCTGTAAGTTTCCAACCTAGAACGATCTTAAAGTGACTCATTACAAATAGATTCATATCATTTGGTATCAGAGCTTGTCTCTAGGTTTGGAATTGAGTAAAAAAAAATTTATGCATTTTTTTGGTAAACATAAATTGCTAGTTGTGTTGCTTTGTTTGAATTGCTATCATTATTTAATTTGTGTGTTGCTGCAAATTAAAAAAAAAAAAAAAATTGTGTTGTTAAAATTATTGCACACTACCTGTTTGACAAAATTCCTAAGTATGTCATATCCTCAATATATTCGAGATTTTGTATTGGATCCGGAGTATGTGAAATATCTATACGAAAATGGATATGCAAAACAGGCAAGAAAAGTAGAGAAGCTAGCCTTGAGAGAGAAAGAGAAAATCAAAGAAAAGAAAGAAGAAGAGGAGAAATATTTGAGAGACAAAGGGCGAGAAATTGACTCCAACTATTTGTCTAATTTTGATAATTCTCTATTGCAAGTGTTTGAAGAAGTGTCTCCAAATGAGGAATGTCATCAATATATTGAAATTGAAAGTAAAGAGAAAGATGATGGTAAAATTGAAGGTCTCTTTAAACAAGAGAGTGAGGTGAATGAAGCAATGTTAGTGTTTGAAGATGATTATTCAAAGGTTCCTCAAAAGGATGCTTACAGGGAAATTATTGAGTCACCATTTTTTTGTGATGAAGAGAATGTTCAAGAAACTCAACTTGCTTTGAAGCCTTTGCAAATACAAAGTAACACATTGTTTGCCACAAATTTCAATCTAAAGAAGGTAAATTTGGCTATGAATGGCAACTTCAAAAGGTATAACTTTATTACCATCTTTAGAATTTCTTACCTTTACCATAAATGTACTAAGATGTTAATTGTTCAAGATGAAAATGTGATTCACCGACTTATCACATTTGGTGACTTTTCCAAATTTCCATTTGACCCCGGTGGATATGATGAGCTTGTGGTTTGATTGGATTATTTCTTCATGTATGGTATAATGGAGCTTAAATTCGAGGTCGAATTTCTTCAAGAAGGAGAGAATGATAAGGATCTCAAGAGCATGAAGATGATCCATATTTTTAATAAATTAGGATGAACTTTATTTATTTTCATTTGGTTTGTAATAATTATTAGTTTGCTTTAATTTGGAATTCTAATAGTTTTAATATAGACTTAGTTGATGTTATATGTAAGTGAAGATACTTTACTTCCTTACATTTAGTTTAATTTTATAAAAAAAAAAATGATGTAAGCCCAATTTGGGCCTAGAGAATGGTGTCACTTATGACCCATTTAGGTTTAGAGATAATTTTACTATAACTATGATTTTGTAACCTTATTGAAGGGGATTTTTTTCGGAATGAATTAAAATTTTCTCTAATGAGAATTGTGAGTGAGTTAGGTCTCCTCTTTGAGTTCTTGGATTAGAACTTGTTTGAGTCTTATCAATGGCTTCCTTACCATTGTGGCGATTCTTCATTGGCTTATCAATCATCCTTGATTGTGGCGCCTTCTTCATCTTCTCAACCTAATCCATATTTTGTTTCTTTATAATTTTCGGTTTCCTTTACATCAAACCCTAATTCACAAATTGTGCCAATTTTTGTGTTCAATAACCTGCAATCATATCTCGAGTTCTACAAACTTGTTTTCGGCGATTCAACAGCCTAACTTGCGTTTCGGAACGTCATCTTTCACCTCGTTTTGGAATCGGCCGATTCAGAGTTTCCTAGCTCTGTTTATCGCAATCTCCAGCAATACGCGGTTTTGGATCCAATTTATAAGTTTCCAACCTAGAACGATCCTTATAGTGATTCATGAGAAATAGGATCATATCAGTTAACCATTTAGGTTATTTTCGTCCTCCCTAGACTTATTCTAATCCAATTAGGGTTTTTAACCAATCTTGTGCATCCAATATGTGATTTTGTGTCATTGGTTGAACATTTAGATCATTTTCGTCCTCCCAAGGCTTATGCTAATCCAATTAGGGTTTTTAACCAATCTTGTGCATCCAATATGTGATTTAGTGTCATTTTGTGTCATTGGTTGAACATTTAGGTCATTTTCGTCCTCCCTAGGCTTATTCTAATCCAATTAGGGTTTTTAACCAATCTTGTGCATCCAATATGTGATTTTGTGTCATTTTGTGTCATTGGTTGAACATTTAGGTCATTTTCGTCCTCCCTAGGCTTATTCTAATCCAATTACGGTTT
>JBBPBQ010000008.1:1092600-1119710 GCA_037974755.1 Cicer yamashitae | reverse complement strand
CTAGGCTTATTCTAATCCAATTAGGGTTTTTAACAAATCTTGTGCATCCAATATGTGATTTTGTGTCATTTTGTGTCATTGGTTGAACATTTAGGTCATTTTCGTCCTCCCTAGGCTTATTCTAATCGAATTAGGGTTTTTAACCAATCTTGTGCATCCAATATGTGATTTTGTGTCATTGGTTGAAAATTTAGGTCATTCTCATCCTCCCTAGGCTTATTCTAATCCAATTAGGGTTTTTAACCAATCTTGTGCATTCAATATGTGATTTTGTGTCATTGGTTGAACATTTAGGTCATTTTCGTCCTCCCTAGGCTTATTCTAAACCAATTAGGGTTTTTAACCAATCTTGTGCATCCAATATGTGATTTTGTGTCATTTTGGGTCATTGGTACATTTAGGTCATTTTCGTCCTCCCTAGGCTTATTCTAATCCAATTAGGGTTTTTAACCAATCTTGTGCATCCAATATGTGATTCTGTGTCATTTTGTGTCATTGGTTGAACATTTAGGTTATTTTCGTCCTCCCTAGGCTTATTCTAATCCAATTAGGGTTTTTAACCAATCTTGTGCATCCAATATGTGATTTTGTGTCATTAGTTGAACATTTAGGTCATTTTCGTCCTCCCTAGGCTTATTCTAATCCGATTAGGGTTTTTAACCAATCTTGTGCATCCAATATGTGATTTTGTGTCATTAGTTGAACATTTAGGTCATTTTCGTCCTCCCTAGGCTTATTCTAATCCGATTAGGGTTTTTAACCAATCTTGTGCATCCAATATGTGATTTTGTGTCATTTTGTGTCATTGGTTGAACATTTAGGTCATTTTCGTCCTCCCTAGGCTTATTCTAATCCAATTAAGGTTTTTAAACAATCTTGTGCATCCAATATGTGATTTTGTGTCATTTTGTGTCATTGGTTGAACATTTAGGTCATTTTCGTCCTCCCTAGGCTTATTCTAATCCAATTAGGGTTTTTAACCAATCTTGTGCATCCAATATGTGATTTTGTGTCATTTTGTGTCATTGGTTGAACATTTAGGTCATTTTCGTCCTCCCTAGGCTTATTCTAATCCAATTACGGTTTTTAACCAATCTTGTGCATCCAATATGTGATTTTGTGTCATTTTGTGTCATTGGTTGAAGATTTAGGTCATTTTCGTCCTCCCAAGGCTTATTCTAATCCAATTAGGGTTTTTAACTAATCTTGTGGATCTAATATGTGATTTTGTGTCATTTTGTGTCTTTGGTTGAACATTTAGGTCATTTTTGTCCTCCCTAGGCTAATTCTAATCCAATGAGGGTTTTTAACCAATCTTGTGCATCCAATATGTGATTTTGTGTCATTTTGTGTCATTGGTTGAACATTTAGGTCATTTTCGTCCTCCCTAGGCTTATTCTAATCCAATTAGGGTTTTTAACCAATCTTGTGCATCCAATATGTGATTTTGTGTCATTTTGTGTCATTGGTTGAACATTTAGGTCATTTTCGTCCTCCCTAGGCTTATTCTAATCCAATTAGGGTTTTTAACCAATCTTGTGCATCCAATATGTGATTTTGTGTCATTTTGTGTCATTGGTTGAACATTTAAGTCATTTACGTCCTCCCTAGGCTTATTCTAATCAAATTAGGGTTTTTAACCAATCTTGTGCATCCAATATGTGATTTTGTGTCATTTTGTGTCTTTGGTTGAACATTTAGGTCATTTTCGTCCTCCCTAGGCTTATTCTAATCCAATTAGGGTTTTTAACCAATCTTGTGCATCCAATATGTGATTTTGTGTCATTTTGTGTCATTGGTTGAACATTTAGGTCATTTTCGTCCTCCCTAGGCTTATTCTTATCCAATTAGGGTTTTTAACCAATCTTGTGCATCCAATATGTGATTTTGTGTCATTTAGTGTCATTGGTTGAACATTTAGGTCATTTTCGTCCTCCCTAGGCTTATTCTAATCCAATTAGGGTTTTTAACCAATCTTGTGCATCCAATATGTGATTTTGTGTCATTTTGTGTCATTGGTTGAACATTTAGGTCGTTTTCGTCCTCCCTAGGCTTATTCTAATCCAATTAGGGTTTTTAACCAATCTTGTGCATTCAATATGTGATTTTGTGTCATTGGTTGAACATTTAGGTCATTTTCGTCCTCCCTAGGCTTATTCTAAACCAATTAGGGTTTTTAACCAATCTTGTGCATCCAATATGTGATTTTGTGTCATTTTGGGTCATTGGTTGAACATTTAGGTCATTTTCGTCCTCCCTAGGCTTATTTTAATCCAATTAGGGTTTTTAACCAATCTTGTGCATCCAATATGTGATTTTGTGTCATTTTGTGTCATTGGTTGAACATTTAGGTCATTTTCGTCCTCTCTAGGCTTATTCTAATCCAATTAGGGTTTTTAACCAATCTTGTGCATCCAATATGTGATTTTGTGTTATTTTGTGTCATTGGTTAAACATTTAGGTTATTTTCATCCTCCCTAGGCTTATTCTAATCCAATTAGGGTTTTTAACCAATCTTGTGCATTTAATATGTGATTTTGTGTCTTTGGTTGAACATTTAGGTCATTTTCGTCCTCCCTAGGCTTATGCTAATCCAATTAGGGTTTTTAACCAATCTTGTGCATCCAATATGTGATTTTGTGTCATTGGTTGAACATTTAGGTCATTTTCGTCCTCCCTAGGATTATTCTAATCCAATTAGGGTTTTTAACCAATCTTGTGCATCCAATATGTGATTTTGTGTCATTGGTTGAACATTTAGGTCATTTTCGTCCTCCCTAGGCTTATTCTAATCCAATTAGGGTTTTTAACCAATCTTGGGCAACCAATATGTGATTTTGTGTCATTGGTTGAACATTTAGGTCATTTTCGTCCTCCCTAGGCTTATTCTAATCCAATTAGGGTTTTTAACCAATCTTGTGCATCCAATATGTGATTTTGTGTCATTGGTTGAAGATTTAGGTCATTTTTGTCCTCCCTAGGCTTATTCTAATCCAATTAGGGTTTTTAACCAATCTTGTGCATCCAATATGTGATTTTGTGTCATTTTGTGTCATTGGTTGAACATTTAGGTCATTTTCGTCCTCCCTAGGCTTATTCTAATCCAATTAGGGTTTTTAACCAATCTTGTGCATCCAATATGTGAGTTTGTGTAATTTTGTGTCATTGGTTGAACATTTAGGTCATTTTCGTCCTCCCTAGGCTTATTCTAATCCAATTAGGGTTTTTAACCAATCTTGTGCATCCAATATGTGATTTTGTGTCATTTTGTGTCATTGGTTGAACATTTAGGACATTTTCGTCCTCCCTAAGCTTATTCTAATCCAGTTAGGGTTTTTAACCAATCTTGTGCATCCAATATGTGATTTTGTGTCATTGGTTGAACATTTAGGTCATTTTCGTCCTCCCTAGGCTTATTCTAATCCAATTAGGGTTTTTAACCAATCTTGTGCATCCAATATGTGATTTTGTGTCATTTTGTGTCATTGGTTGAACATTTAGGTCATTTTCGTCCTCCCTAGACTTATTCTAATCCAATTATGGTTTTTAACCAATCATGTGCATCCAATATGTGATTTTGTGTCATTTTGTGTTATTGGTTGATCATTTAGGTCATTTTCGTCCTCCCTAGGCTTATTCTAATCCAATTAGGGTTTTTAACCAATCTTGTGCATCCAATATGTGATTTTGTGTCATTGGTTGAACTTTTAGGTCAATTTCGTCCTCCCTAGGCTTATTCTAATCCAATTAGGGTTTTTAACCAATCTTGTGCATCCAATATGTGATTTTGTGTCATTGGTTGAACATTTAGGTCATTTTCGTCCTCCCTAGGCTTATTCTAATCCAATTAGGGTTTTTAACCAATCTTGTGCATCCAATATGTGATTTTGTATCATTTTATGTCATTGGTTGAACATTTAGGTCATTTTCGTCCTCCCTAGGCTTATTCTAATACAATTAGGGTTTTTAACCAATCTTGTGCATATAATAAGTGATTTTGTGTCATTGGTAATCCAATTAGGTCATTTTCGTCCTCGCTAGGCTTATTCTAATCCAATTAGGGTTTTAACCAATCTTGTGCATCCAATATGTGATTTTGTGTCATTTTGTGTCATTGGTTGAACATTTAGTTCATTTTCGTCCTCCCTAGGCTTATTCTAATCCAATTAGGGTTTTTAACCAATCTTGTGCATCCAATATGTGATTTTGTGTGATTTTGTGTCATTGGTTGAAAATTTAGGTCATTTTCGTCCTCCCTAGACTTATTCTAATCCAATTAGGGTTTTTAACCAATCTTGTGCATCCAATATGTGATTTTGTGTCATTGGTTAAACATTTAGGTTATTTTCGTCCTCCCTAGGTTTATTCTAATCCAATTAGGGTTTTTAACCAATCTTGTGCATCCAATATGTGATTTTGTGTCATTGGTTGAACATTTAGGTCATTTTCGTCCTCCCTAGGCTTATTCTAATCCAATTAGGGTTTTTAACCAATCTTGTGCATATAATAAGTGATTTTGTGTCATTGGTAATCCAATTAGGTCATTTTCGTCCTCGCTAGGCTTATTCTAATCCAATTAGGGTTTTTAACCAATCTTGTGCATCCAAAATGTGATATTGTGTCATTGGTTGAACATTTAGGTCATTTTCGTCCTCCCTAGGCTTATTCTAATCCAATTAGGGTTTTTAACCAATCTTGTGCATCCAATATGTGATTTTGTGTCATTTTGTGTCATTGGTTGAACATTTAGGTCATTTTCGTCCTCCCTAGGCTTATTCTAATCCAATTAGGGTTTTTAACCAATCTTGTGCATCCAATATGTGATTTTGTGTCATTTTGTGTCATTGGTTGAACATTTGGGTCATTTTTGTCCTCCCTAGGCTTATTCTAATCCAATTAGGGTTTTTAACCAATCTTGTGCATCCAATATGTGATTTTGTGTCATTGGTTTATCATTTAGGTCATTTTCGTCCTCCATAGCCCTATTTTAATCCAATTAGGATTTTTAACCGATCTTGTCTATCCAATATGTGATTTTGTGTCATTATGTGTCATTGGTTGAACATTTAGGTCATTTTCGTCCTCCCTAGGCTTATTCTAATCCAATTAGGGTTTTTAACCAATCTTGTGCATCCAATATGTGATTTTGTGTCATTTTGGGTCATTGGTTGAACATTTAGGTCATTTTCGTCCTCCCTAGGCTTATTCTAAACCAATTAGGGTTTTTAACCAATCTTGTGCATCCAATATGTGACTTTGTGTCATTTTGTGTCATTGGTTGAACATTTAGGTCATTTTTGTCCTCCCTATGCTTATTCTAATCCAATAAGGGTTTTTAACCAATCTTGTGCATCCAATATGTGATTTTGTGTCATTGGTTTAATATTTAGGTCATTTTCGTCCTCCCTAGGCTTATTCTAATCCAATTAGGGTTTTTAACCAATCTTGTGAATCCAATATGTGATTTTGTGTCATTTTGTGTCATTGGTTGAACATTTAGGTCATTTTCGTCCTCCCTAGGCTTATTTTAATCCAATTAGGGTTTTTAACCAATCTTGTGCATCCAATATGTGATTTTGTATCATTGGTTGAATATTTAGGTCATTTTCGTCCTCCCTAGGCTTATTCTAATCCAATTAGGGTTTTTAACCACTAGTGCATCCAATATGTGATTTTGTGTCATTTTGTGTCATTGGTTGAACATTTAGGACATTTTTGTCCTCCCTAGGCTTATTCTAATCTAATTAGGTGATAAGGATCTCAAGAGCATGAAGATGATCCATATTTTTAATAAATTAGGATGAACTTTATTTATTTTCATTTGGTTTGTAATAATTATTAGTTTGCTTTAATTTGGAATTCTAATAGTTTTAATATAGACTTAGTTGATGTTATATGTAAGTGAAGATACTTTACTTCCTTACATTTAGTTTAATTTTATAAAAAAAAAAAAATGATGTAAGCCCAATTTGGGCCTAGAGAATGGTGTCACTTATGACCCATTTAGGTTTAGAGATAATTTTACTATAACTATGATTTTGTAACCTTATTGAAGGGATTTTTGGAATGAATTAAAAATTTCTCTAATGAGATTTGTGAGTGAGTTAGGTCTCCTCTTTGAGTTCTTGGATTAGAACTTGTTTGAGTCTTATCAATGGCTTCCTTACCATTGTGGCGATTCTTCATTGGCTTATCAATCATCCTTGATTGTGGCGCCTTCTTCATCTTCTCAGCCTAATCCATCTTTTGTTTTTTTTTTTATTTATAATTTTCAGTTTCCTTTACATCAAACACTAATACACAAATTGTACCGATTTTTGTGTTTAGCAATCTGTGATCATATCTCGAGTTCTAGAAACTTGTTTTCGGTGATTCAACAGCCTAACTTGCGTTTCGGAACGTCATCTTCCATCTCGTTTTGGAATCGGCCGATTCGGAGTTTCGTAGCTCTGTTTATTGCGTTCTCCAGCAATACGCGATTTTCGTTCCAATCTGTAAGTTTCCAACCTAGAACGATCCTTTATAGTGATTCATGAGAAATAGGATCAGGATCATATCATTAGGGTTTTTAACCAATCTTGTGCATCCAATATGTGATTTTGTGTCATTAGTTGAACATTTAGGTCATTTTCGTCCTCCCTAGGCTTATTCTAATCCAATTAGGGATTTTAACCAATCATGTGCATCCAATATGTGATTTTGTGTCATTGGATGAACATTTAGGTCATTTTCGTCCTCCCAAGGCTTATTCTAATCCAATTAGGGTTTTTAACCAATCTTGTGCATCCAATATGTTATTTTGTTTCATTGGTTTAACATTTAGGTCATTTTCGTCCTCCCTAGGCTTATTCTAATCCAATTAGGGTTTTTAACCAATCTTGTGAATCCAATATGTGATTTTGTGTCATTTTGTGTCATTGGTTGAACATTTAGGTCATTTTCGTCCTCCCTAGGCTTATTTTAATCCAATTAGGGTTTTTAACCAATCTTGTGCATCCAATATGTGATTTTGTGTCATTGGTTGAACATTTAGTTCATTTTCGTCCTCCCTAGGCTTATTCTAAACCAATTAGGGTTTTTAACCAATCTTGTGCATCCAATATGTGACTTTGTGTCTTTTTGTGTAATTGGTTGAACATTTAGGTCATTTTCGTCCTCCCTAGGCTTATTCTAATCCAATTAGGGTTTTTAACCACTAGTGAATCCAATATGTGATTTTGTGTCATTTTGTGTCATTGGTTGAACATTTAGGTCATTTTCGTCCTCCCTAGGCTTATTCTAATCCAATTAGGGTTTTTAACCAATCTTGTGCATCCAATATGTGATTTTGTGTCATTTTGTGTCATTGGTTGAACATTTAGGTCATTTTCGTCCTCCCTAGGCTTATTCTAATCCAATTAGGGTTTTTAACCAATCTTGTGCATCCAATATGTAATTTTGGGTCATTTTGTGTCATTGGTTGAACATTTAGGTCATTTTCGTCCTCCCTTGGCTTATTCCAATCCAATTAGGGTTTTTAACCTATCTTGTGCATCCAATATGTGATTTTGTGTCATTGGTTGAACATTTAGGTCATTTTCGTCCTCCCTAGGCTTATTCTAATCCAATTAGGGTTTTTAACCAATCTTGTGCATCCAATATGTGATTTTGTGTCATTGGTTGAACATTTAAGTTATTTTCGTCCTCCCTAGGCTTATTCTAATCCAATTAGGGTTTTTAACCAATCTTGTGCATCCAATATGTGATTTTGTGTCATTTTGTGTCATTGGTTGAACATTTAGGTCATTTTCGTCCTCCCTAGGCTTATTCTAATCCAATTAGGGTTTTTAACCAATCTTATGCATCCAATATGTGATTTTGTGTCATTCGTTGAACATTTAGGTCATTTTCGTCCACCCTATCCTTATTCTAATCCAATTAGGGTTTTTAACCAATCTTGTGCATCCAATATGTGATTTTGTGTCATTTTGTGTCATTGGTTGAACATTTAGGTCATTTTCGTCCTCCCTAGGCTTATTCTAATCCAATTAGGGTTTTTAACCAATCTTGTGCATCCAATATGTGATTTTGTGTCATTTTGTGTCATTGGTTGAACATTTAGGTCATTTTCGTCCTCCCTAGGCTTATTCTAATCTAATTAGGTTTTAAACCAATCTTGTGCATCCAATATGTGATTTTGTGTCATTGGTTGAACATTTAGGTCATTTTCGTCCTCCCTAGGCTTATTCTAATCCAATTAGGGTTTTTAACCAATCTTGTGCATCCAATATGTGATTTTGTGTCATTTTGTGTCATTGGTTGAACATTTAGGTCATTTTCGTCCTCCCTAGGCTTATTCTAATCCAATTAGGGTTTTTAACCAATCTTGTGCATCCAATATGTGATTTTGTGTCATTGGTTGAGCATTTAGGTCATTTTCGTCCTCCATAGGCTTATTCTAATCCAATTAGGGTCTTTAATCAATCTTGTGCATCCAATATGTGATTTTGTGTCATTTTGTGTCATTTGTTGAACATTTAGGTCATTTTCGTCCTCCCTAGGCTTATTCTAATCCAATTAGGGTTTTTAACCAATCTTGTGCATCCAATATGTGATTTTGTGATTGGTTGAACATTTAGGTCATTTTCGTCCTCCCTATGCTTATTCTAATCCAATTAGGGTTTTTAACCAATCTTGTGCATCCAATAGGTGATTTTGTGTCATTTTGTGTCATTCGTTGAAAATTTAGGTCATTTTCGTCCTCCCTAGGCTTATTCTAATCCGATTAGGGTTTTTAACCAATCTTGTGCATCCAATATGTGATTTTGTGTCATTGGTTGAACATTTAGGTCATTTTCGTCCTCCCTAGGCTTATTCTAATCCAATTAGGGTTTTTAACCAATCTTGTGCATCCAATATGTGATTTTGTGTCATTGGTTGAACATTTAGGCCATTTTCGTCCTCCTTGGGCTTATTCTAATCCAATTAGGGTTTTTAACCAATCTTGTGCATCCAATATGTGATTTTGTGTCATTGGTTGAACATTTAGGTCATTTTCCCCTAGGCTTATTCTAATCCAATTAGGGTTTTAAACCAATCTTGTGCATCCAATATGTGATTTTGTGTCATTTTGTGTCATTGGTTGCACATTAAGGTCATTTTCGTCCTCCCTAGGCTTATTCTAATCCAATTAGGGTTTTTAACCAATCTTGAGCATCCAATATGTGATTTTGTGTCATTTTGTGTCATTGGTTGAACATTTAGGTCATTTTCGTCCTCCCTAGGCTTATTCTAATCAAATTAGGGTTTTTAAGCAATCTTGTGCATCCAATATGTTATTTTGTGTCATTGGTTGAACATTTTGTTCATTTTCGCCCACCCTAGGCTTATTCTAATCCAATTAGGGTTTTCAACAAATCTTGTGCATCCAATATGTGATTTTGTGTCATTGGTTGAAAATTTAGGTCATTTTCGTCCTCCCTACGCTTATTCTAATCCAATTAGGGTTTTTAACCAATCTTGTGCATCCAATATGTGATTTTGTGTCATTTTGTGTCATTGGTTGAACATTTAGGTTATTTTCGTCCTCCCTAGACTTATTCTAATCCAATTAGGGTTTTTAACCAATCTTGTGCATCCAATATGTGATTTTGTGTCATTTTGTGTCATTGGTTGAACATTAAGGTCATTTTCGTCCTCCCTAGGCTTATTCTAATCCAATTAGGGTTTTTAACCAATCTTGTGCATCCAATATGTGATTTTGTGTCATTGGTTGAACATTTAGGTCATTTTCGTCCTCCCTAGGCTCTTTTTAATCCAATTAGGGTTTTTATCCAATCTTGTGCATCCAATATGTGATTTTGTGTCATTGGTTGAACATTTAGGTCATTTTCGTCCTCCCTAGGCTTATTCTAATCCAATTAGGGTTTTTAACCAATCTTGTGCATCCAATATGTGATTTTGTGTCATTTTGTGTCATTGGTTGAACATTTAGGTCATTTTCGTCCTCCCTAGGCTTATTCTAATCCAATTAGGGTTTTTAACCAATATTGTGCATCCAATATCTGATTTTGTGTCATTTTGTGTCATTGGTCGACCATTTAGGTCATTTTCATCCTCCCTAGGCTTATTCTAATCCAATTAAGGTTTTTAACCAATCTAATGCATCCAATGTGTGATTTTGTGTCATTTTGTGTCATTGGTTGAACATTTAGGTCATTTTCGTCCTCCCTAGGCTTATTTTAATCCAATTAGGGTTTTTAACCAATCTTGTGCATCCAATATGTGATTTTTTGTCATTGGTTGAACATTTAGGTCATTTTCGTCCTCCCTTGGCTTATTTTAATCCAATTAGGGTTTTTAACCAATCTTGTGCATCCAATATGTGATTTTGTGTCATTTTGTGTCATTGGTTGAACATTTAGGTCATTTTCGTCCTCCCTAGGCTTATTCTAATCCAATTAGGGTTTTTAACCAATCTTGTGCATCAAATATGTGATTTTGTCTCATTGGTTAAACATTTAGGTCATTTTCGTCCTCCCTAGGCTTATTCTAATCCAATTAGGGTTTTTAACCAATCTTGTGCATCCAATATGTAATTTGGTGTCATTTTGTGTCATTGGTTGAACATTTAGGTCATTTTCGTCCTCCCTAGGCTTATTCTAATCCAATTAAGGTTTTTAACCAATCTTGTGCATCCAATGAGTGATTATGTGTCATTTTGTGTCATTGGTTGAACATTTAGGTCATTTTCGTCCTCCGTAAGCTTATTCTAATCCAATTAGGGTTTTTAACCATTCTTGTGCATCCAATATGTGATTTTGTTTCATTGGTTGAACATTTAGGTCATTTTCGCCTTGCTAGGCTTATTCTAATCCAATTAGGGTTTTTAACCAATCTTGTGCATCCAATATGTGATTTTGTGTCATTGGTTGAACATTTAGGTCATTTTCGTCCTCCCTAGGCTTATTCTAATCCAATTAGGGTTTTTAACCAATCTTGTGCATCCAATATGTGATTTTGTGTCATTTTGTGTCATTGGTTGAGCATTTAGGTCATTTTCGTCCTCTCTAGGCTTATTCTAATCCAATTAGGGTTTTTAACCAATCTTGTGCATCCAATATATGATTTTGTGTCATTGGTAGCACATTTAGTTCATTTTCGTCCTCCCTAGGCTTATTCTAATCCAATTACGGTTTTTAACCAATCTTGTGCATCCAATATGTGATTTTGTGTCATTTTGTGTCATTGGTTGAACATTTAGGTCATTTTCGTCCTCCCTAGGCTTATTTTAATCCAATTAGGGTTTTTAACCAATCTTGTGCATCCAATATATGATTTTGTCATTGGTTGAACATTTAGGTCATTTTCGTCCTCCCTAGGCTTATTCTAATCCAATTAGGGTTTTTAACCAATCTTGTGCATCCAATATGTGATTTTGTGTCATTTTGTGTCATTGGTTGAACATTTAGGTCATTTTCGTCCTCCCTAGGCTTATTCTAATCCAATTAGGGTTTTTAACCAATCTTGTGCATCCAATATGTGATTTTGTGTCATCAGTTGAACATTTTGGTCATTTTCGTCCTCCCTAGGCTTATTCTAATCCAATTAGGGTTTTTAACCAATCTTGTGCATCCAATATGTGATTTTGTGTCATTTTGTGTCATTGGTTGAACATTTAGGTCATTTTCGTCCTCCCTAGGCTTATTCTAATCCAATTATGGTGTTTAACCAATCTTGTGCATCCAATATGTGATTTTGTGTCATTTAGTGTCATTGGTTGAACATTTAGGTCATTTTCGTCCTCCCTAGGCTTATTCTAATCCAATTAGGGTTTTTAACCAATCTTGTGCATCCAATATGTGATTTTGTGTCATTTTGTGTCATTGATTGAACATTTAGGTCATTTTCGTTCTCCCTAGGCTTATTCTAATCCAATTAGGGTTTTTAACCAATCTTGTGCATCCAATATGTGATTTTGTGTCATTTTGTGTCATTGGTTGAACATTTAGGTCATTTTCGTCCTCCCTAGGCATATTCCAATCCAATTAGGGTTTTTAACCAATCCTGTGCATCCAATATGTGTTTTTGTGTCATTTTGTGTCATTGGTTGAACATTTAGGTCATTTTCGTTCTCCATAGGCTTATTCTAATCCAATTAGGGTTTTTAACCAATCTTGTGCATCCAATATGTGATTTTGTGTCATTTTGTGTCATTGGTTGAACATTTAGGTCATTTTCGTCCTCCCTAGGCTTATTCTAATCCAATTAGGGTTTTTAACCAATCTTGTGCATCCAATATGTGATTTTGTGTCATTTTGTGTCATTGGTTGAACATTTAGGTCATTTTCGTCCTCCCTAGGCTTATTCTAATCCAATAAGGGTTTTTAACCAATCTTTAGCATCCAATATGTGATTTTGTGTCATTGGTTGAACATTTCGGTCATTTTCGTCCTCCCTAGGCTTATTCTAATCCAATTAGGGTTTTTAACCAATCTTGTGCATCCAATATGTGATTTTGTGTCATTTTGTGTCATTGGTTGAACATTTAGGTCATTTTCGTCCTCCCTAGGCTTATTCTAATCCAATTAGGGTTTTTAACCAATCTTGTGGATCCAATATGTTATTTTGTGTCATTTTGTGTCATTGGTTGAACATTTAGGTCATTTTCGTCCTCCCTAGGCTTATTCTAATCCAATTAGGGTTTTTAACCAATCTTGTGCATCCAATATGTGATTTTGTGTCATTAGTTGAACATTTAGGTCAATTTCGTCCTCCCTAGGCTTATTCTAATCCGATTAGGGTTTTTAACCAATCTTGTGCATCCAATATGTGATTTTGTGTCATTGGTTGAACATTTAGGTCATTTTCGTCCTCCCTAGGCTTATTCTAATCCAATTAGGGTTTTTAACCAATCTTGTGCATCCAATATATGATTTTGTATCATTAGTTGAACATTTAGGTTGTTTTCGTCCTCCCTTGGCTTATTCTAATCCAATTAGGGTTTTTAACCAATCTTGTGCATCCAATATGTGATTTTGTGTCATTAGTTGAACATTTAGGTCATTTTCGTCCTCCCTAGGCTTATTCTAATCCGATTAGGGTTTTTAACCAATCTTGTGCATCCAATATGTGATTTTGTGTCATTGGTTGAACATTTAGGTCATTTTCGTCCTCCCTAGGCTTATTCTAATCCAGTTAGGGTTTTTAATTAATCTTGTGCATCCAATATGTGATTTTGTGTCATTGGTTGAACATTTAGGTCATTTTCGTCCTCCCTAGGCTTATTCTAATCCAATTAGGGTTTTTAACCAATCTTGTGCATCCAATATGTGATTTTGTGTCATTTTGTGTCATTGGTTGAACATTTAGGTCATTTTCGTCCTCCCTAGGCTTATTCTAATCCAATTAGGGTTTTTAACCAATCTTGTGCATCCAATATGTGATTGTGTGTCATTTTGTGTCATTGGTTGAACATTTAGGTCATTTTCGTCCTCCCTAGGCTTATTCTAATCCAATTAGGGTTTTTAACCAATCTTGTGCATCCAATATGTGATTTTGTGTCATTTTGTGTCATTGGTTGAACATTTAGGTCATTTTCGTCCTCCCTAGGCTTATTCTAATCCAATTAGGGTTTTTAACCAATCTTGTGCATCCAATATGTGATTTTGTGTCATTTTGTGTCATTGGTTGAACATTTAGGTCATTTTCATCCTCCCTAGGCTTATTCTAATCCAATTAGGGTTTTTAACCAATCTTGTGCATCCAGTATCTGATTTTGTGTCATTGGTTGAACATTTAGGTCATTTTCGTTCCCCCTAGGCTTATTCTAATCCAATTAGGGTTTTAAACCAATCTTGTGCTTCCGATATGTGATTTTGTGTTAGTTTGTGTCATTGGTTGAACATTTAGGTCATTTTCGTCCTCACCAGGCTTATTCTAATCCAATTAGGGTTTTTCACCAATCCTGTGCATCCAATATGTGATTTTGTGTCATTGGTTGAACATTTAGGTCATTTTCGTCCTCCCTAGGGTTATTTTAATCCAATTATGATTTGTAACCAATCTTGTGCATCCAATATGTGATTTTGTGTCATTGGTTGAACATTTAGGTCATTTTTGTCCTCCCTAGGCTTATTCTACGCCAATTAGGGTTTTTAACCAATCTTGTGCATCCAATATGTGATTTTGTGTCATTTTGTGTCATTGGTTGAACATTTAGGTCATTTTCGTCCTCCCTAGGCTTATTCTAATCCAATTAGGGTTTTTAACCAATCTTGTGCATCCAATATGTGATTTTGTGTCATTTTGTGTCATTGGTTGAACATTTAGGTCATTTTCGTCCTCCCTAGGCTTATTCTAATCCAATTAGGGTTTTTAACCAATCTTGTGCATCCAATATGTGATTTGGTGTCATTGGTTGAAAATTTAGGTCATTTTCGTCCTCCCTAGGCTTATTCTAATCCAATTAGCGTTTTTAACCAATCTTGTGCGTCCAATATGTGATTTTGTGTCATTGGTTGAACATTTAGGTCATTTTCGTCCTCCACAGGCTTATTCTAATCCAATTAGGGTTTTTAACCAATCTTGTGCATCCAATATGTGATTATGTGTTGTTTTGTGTCATTGGTTGAACATTTAGGTCATTTTCGTCCTCCCTAGGCTTATTCTAATCCAATTAGGGTTTTTAACCAATCTTGTGCATCCAATATGTGATTTTGTGTCATTTTGTGTCATTGGTTGAACATTTAGGTCATTTTCGTCCTCCCTAGGCTTATTCTAATCCAATTAGGGTTTTTAACCAATCTTGTGCATCCAGTATGTGATTTTGTGTCATTTTCTATCATTGGTTGAACATTTAGGTCATTTTCGTCCTCCCTAGGCTTATTATAATCCAATTAGGGTTTTTAACCAATGTTGTGCATCCAATATGTGTTTTTGTGTCATTTTTGTCCTCCCTAGGCTTATTCTAATCCAACTAGGGTTTTTAACCAATCTTGTGCATCCAATATGTGATTTTGTGTCATTTTGTGTCATTGGTTGAACATTTAGGTCATTTTCGTCCTCCCTAGGATTATTCTAATCCAATTAGGGTTTTTAACCAATCTTGTGCATTCAATATGTGATTTTGTGTCATTTTGTGTCATTGGTTGAACATTTAGGTCATTTTCGTCCTCCCTAGGCTTATTCTAATCCAATTAGGGTTTTTAACCAATCTTGTACATCCAATATGTGATTTTGTGTCATTGGTTGAAAATTTAGGTCATTTTCATCCTCCCTAGGCTTATTCTAATCCAATTAGGGTTTTTAACCAATCTTGTGCATTCAATATGTGATTTTGTGTCATTGGTTGAACATTTAGGTCATTTTCGTCCTCCCTAGGCTTATACTAAACCAATTAGGGTTTTTAACCAATCTTGTGCATCCAATATGTGATTTTGTGTCATTTTGGGTCATTGGTTGAACATTTAGGTCATTTTCGTCCTCCCTAGGCTTATTCTAAACCAATTAGGGTTTTTAACCAATCTTGTGCATCCAATATGTGACTTTGTGTCATTTTGTGTCATTGGTTGAACATTTAGGTCATTTTTGTCCTCCCTATGCTTATTCTAATCCAATAAGGGTTTTTAACCAATCTTGTGCATCCAATATGTGATTTTGTGTCATTGGTTTAATATTTAGGTCATTTTCGTCCTCCCTAGGCTTATTCTAATCCAATTAGGGTTTTTAACCAATCTTGTGAATCCAATATGTGATTTTGTGTCATTTTGTGTCATTGGTTGAACATTTAGGTCATTTTCGTCCTCCCTAGGCTTATTTTAATCCAATTAGGGTTTTTAACCAATCTTGTGCATCCAATATGTGATTTTGTGTCATTTTGTGTCATTTGTTGAACATTTAGGTCATTTTCGTCCTCCCTAGGCTTATTATAATCCAATTAGGGTTTTTAACAAATCTTGTGCATCCAATATATGATTTTGTGTCATTGGTTGAACATTTAGGTCATTTTCATCCTCCCTAGGCTTATTCTAATCCAATTAGGGTTTTTAACCAATCTTGTGCATCCAATATGTGATTTTGTGTCATTGGTTGAACATTTAGGTCATTTTCGTCGTCCCTAGGCTTATTCTAATCCAATTACGGTTTTTAACCAATCTTGTGCATCCAATATGTGATTTTGTGTCATTTTGTGTCATTGGTTGAAAATTTAGGTCATTTTCGTCCTCCCTAGGCTTATTCTAATGCAATTAGGGTTTTTAACCAATCTTGTGCATCCAATATGTGATTTTGTGTCATTGGTTGAACATTTAGGTCATTTTCGTCCTCCCTAGGCTTATTCTAATCCAATTAGGGTTTTTAACCAATCTTGTGCATCCAATATGTGATTTTGTGTCATTGGTTGAACATTTAGGTCATTTTCGTCCTCCCTAGGCTTATTCTAATCCAATTAGGGTTTTTAACCAATCTTGTGCATCCAATATGTGATTTTGTCTCATTGCTTGAACATTTAGATCATTTTCGTCCTCCCTAGGCTTATTCTAATCCAATTAGGGTTTTTAACCAATCTTGTGCATCCAATATGTGATTTTGTGCATTTTGTGTCATTGGTTGAACATTTAGGTCATTTTGGTCCTCCCTAGGCTTATTCTAATCCAATTAGATTTTTAACCAATCTTGTGCATCCAATATGTGATTTTGTGTCATTGGTTGAACATTTAGGTCATTTTCGTCCTCCCTAGGCTTATTCTAATCCAATTAGGGTTTTTAACCAATCTTGTGCATCCAATATGTGATTTTGTGTCATTTTGTGTCATTGGTTGAACATTTAGGTCATTTTCGTCCTCCCTAGGCTTATTCTAATCCAATTAGGGTTTTTAACCAATCTTTTGCATCTAATATGTGATTTTGTGTGATTTTGTGTCATTGGTTGAACATTTAGGTCATTTTCGTCCTCCCTAGGCTTATTCTAATCCAATTAGGGTTTTTAACCAATCTTTTGCATCTAATATGCGATTTTGTGTCATTTTGTGTCATTGGTTGAACATTTATGTCATTTTCGTCCTCCCTAGTCTTATTCTAATCCAATTAGGGTTTTTAACCAATCTTGTGCATCCAATATGTGATTTTGTGTCATTGGTTAAACATTTTGGTCATTTTCGTCCTCCCTAGGCTTATTCTAATCCAATTAAGGTTTTTAACCAATCTTGTGCATCCAATATGTGATTTTGTGTCATTTTGTGTCATTGGTTGAACATTTAGGTCATTTTCGTCCTCCCTAGGCTTATTCTAATCCAATTACGGTTTTTAACCAATCTTGTGCATATAATAAGTGATTTTGTGTCATTGGTAATCCAATTAGGTCATTTTCGTCCTCGCTAGGCTTATTCTGATCCAATAAGGGTTTTTAACCAATCTTGTGCATCCAATATGTGATTTTGTGTCATTTTGTGTCATTGGTTGAACATTTAGGTCATTTTCGTCCTCCCTAGGCTTATTCTAATCCAATTAGGGTTTTTAACCAATCTTGTGCATCCAATATGTGATTTTGTGTCATTTTGTGTCATTGGTTGAACATTTAGGTCATTTTCGTCCTCCCTAGGCTTATTCTAATCCATTAGGGTTTTTAACCAATCTTGTGCATCCAATATGTGATTTTGTGTCATTGGTTGAACATTTAGGTCATTTTCGTCCTCCCTAGGCTTATTCTAATCCAATTAGGGTTTTTAACCAATCTTGTGCATCCAATATGTGATTTTATGTTATTTGATTGAACATTTAGTTCATTTTCGTCCTCCCTAGGCTTATTCTAATCCAATTAGGGTTTTTAACCAATCTTGTGCATCCAATATGTGATTTTGTGTCATTGGTTGAACATTTAGGTCATTTTCGTCCTCCCTAGGCTTATTCTAATCCAATTAGGGTTTTTAACCAATCTTGTGCATCCAATATGTGATTATGTGTTGTTTTGTGTCATTGGTTGAACATTTAGGTCATTTTCGTCCTCCCTAGGCTTATTCTAATCCAATTAGGGTTTTTAACCAATCTTGTGCATCCAATATGTGATTTTGTGTCATTTTGTGTCATTGGTTGAACATTTAGGTCATTTTCGTCCTCCCTAGGCTTATTCTAATCCAATTAGGGTTTTTAACCAATCTCGTGCATCCATTATGTGATTTTGTGTCATTATGTGTCATTGGTTGAACATTTAGGTCATTTTCGTCCTCCCTAGGCTTATTCTAATCCAATTAGGGTTTTTAACCAATCTTGTGCATCCAATATGTGATTTTGTGTCATTATGTGTCATTGGTTGAACATTTAGGTCATTTTCGTCCTCCCTAGGCTTACTCTAATCCAATTAGGGTTTTTAACCAATCTTGTGCATCCAATATGTGATTTTGTGTCATTTTGTGTCATTGGTTGAACATTTAGGTCATTTTCGTCCTCCCTAGGCTTATTCTAATCCAATTAGGGTTTTTAACCAATCTTGTGCAACCAATTTGTGATTTTGTGTCATTGGTTGAACATTTAGGTCATTTTCGTCCTCCCTAGGCTTATTCTAATCCAATTAGGGTTTTTAACCAATCTTGTGCATCCAATATGTGATTTTGTGTCATTTTGTGTCATTGGTTGAACATTTAGGTCATTTTCGTCCTCCCTAGGCTTATTCTAATCCAATTAGGGTTTTTAACCAATCTTGTGCATATGATAAGTGATTTTATGTCATTGGTAATCCAATTAGGTCATTTTCGTCCTCCCTAGGCTTATTACAATCCAATTAGGGTTTTTAACCAATCTTGTGCATCCAATATGTGATTTTGTGTCATTTTGTGTCATTGGTTGAACATTTAGGTCATTTTCGTCCTCCCTAGGCTTATTCTAATCCAATTAGGGTTTTTAACCAATCTTGTGCATCCAATATGTGATTTTGTGTCGTTGGTTGAACATTTAGGTCATTTTCGTCCTCCCTAGGCTTATTCTAATCCAATTAGGGTTTTTAACCAATCTTGTGCATCCAATATCTGATTTTGTGTCATTTTGTGTCATCGGTTGAACATTTAGGTCATTTTCGTCCTCCCTAGGCTTATTCTAATCCAATTAGGGTTTTTAACCAATCTTGTGCATCCAATATGTGATTTTGTGTCATTCGTTGAACATTTAGGTCATTTTCGTCCTCTATAGGCTTATTCTAATCCAATTTGGGTTTTTAACCAATCTTGTGCATCCAATATGTGATTTTGTGTCATTCGTTGAACATTTAGGTCATTTTCGTCCTCCCTAGGCTTATTCTAATCCAATTAGGGTTTTTAACCAATCTTGTGCATCCAATATGTGATTTTGTGTCATTTTGTGTCATTGGTTGAACATTTAGGTCATTTTCGTCCTCCCTAGGCTTATTCTAATCCAATTAGGGTTTTTAACCAATCTTGTGCATCCAATATGTGATTTTGTGTCATTTTGTGTCATTGGTTGAACATTTAGGTCATTTTTGTCCTCCCTAGGCTTATTCTACTCCAATTAGGGTTTTTAACCAATCTTGTGCATCCAATATGTGATTTTGTGTCATTTTGTGTCATTGGTTGAACATTTAGGTCATTTTCGTCCTCCCTAGGCTTATTCTAATCCAATTAGGGTTTTTAACCAATCTTGTGCATCCAATATGTGATTTGGTGTAATTTTGTGTCATTGGTTGAACATTTAGGTCATTTTCGTCCTCCCTAGGCTTATTCTAATCCAATTAGGGTTTTTAACCAATCTTGTGCATCCAATATGTGATTTTGTGTCATTTTGTGTCATTGGTTGAACATTTAGCTCATTTTCGTCCTCCCTAGGCTTAATCTAATCCAATTAGGGTTTTTAACCAATCTTGTGCATCCAATATGTGATTTTATGTCATTGGTTGAACATTTAGGTCATTTTCGTCCTCTCTTGGGTTATTCTTATCCAATTAGGGTTTTTAACAAATCTTGTGCATCCAATATGTGATTTTGTGTCATTTTGTATCATTGGTTGAACATTTAGGTCATTTTTCGTCCTCCCTAGGCTTGTTCTAATCCAATTAGGGATTTTAACCAATCTTGTGCATCCAATATGTGATTTTGTGTCATTGGTTGAACATTTAGGTCATTTTCGTCCTCCCTAGGCTTATTCTAATCCAATTAGGGTTTTTAACCAATCTTGTGCATCCAATATGTGATTTTGTGTCATTTTGTGTCATTGGTTGACCATTTAGGTCATTTTCGTTCTCCCTAGGCTCTTTTTAATCCAATTAAGGTTTTTAACCAATCTTGTGCATCCAATATGTGATTTTGTGTCATTGGTTGAACATTTAGGTCATTTTCGTCCTCCCTAGGCTTATTCTAATCCAATTAGGGTTTTTAACCAATCTTGTGCATCCAATATGTGATTTTGTGTCATTTTGTGTCATTGGTTGAACATTTAGGTCATTCGTCCTCCCTAGGCTCTTTTTAATCCAATTAGGGTTTTTAACCAATCTTGTGCATACAATATGTGATTTTGTGTCATTGGTTGAACATTTAGGTCATTTTCGTCCTCCCTAGGCTTATTCTAATCCAATTAGGGTTTTTAACCAATCTTGTGCATCCAATATGTGATTTTCTGTCATTGGTTAAACATTTAGGTCATTTTCGTCCTCCCTAGGCTTATTCTAATCCAATTAGGGTTTTTAACCAATCTTGTGCATCCAATATGTGATTTTGTGTCATTTTGTGTCATTGGTTGAACATTTAGGTCATTTTCGTCCTCCCTAGGCTTATTCTAATCCAATTAGGGTTTTTAACCAATCTTGTGCATCCAATATGTGATTTTGTGTCATTTTGTGTCATTGGTTGAACATTTAGGTCATTTTCGTCCTCCCTAGCCTTATTCTAATCCAATTAGGGTTTTTAACCAATCTTGTGCATCCAATATGTGCTTTTTGTCATTGGTTGAACATTTAGGTCATTTTTGTCCTCCCTAGGCTCTTTTTAATCCAATTAGGGTTTTTAACCAATCTTGTGCATCCAATATGTGATTTTGTGTCATTGGTTGATCATTTAGGTCATTTTCGTCCTCCCTAGGCTTCTTCTAATCCAATTATGGTTTTTAACCAATCTTGTGTATCCAATATGTGATTTTGTGTCATTTTGTGTCATTGGTTGAACATTTAGGTCATTTTCGTCCTCCCAAGGCTTATTCTAATCCAATTAGGGTTTTTAACCAATCTTGTGCATCCAATATGTGATTTTGTGTCATTTTGTGTCATTGGTTGAAAATTTAGGTCATTTTCATCCTCCCTAGGCTTATTCTAATCCAATTAGGGTTTTTAACCAATCTTGTTCATCCAATATATGATTTTGTGTCATTGGTTGAACATTTAGGTCATTTTCGTCCTCCCTAGGCTTATTCTAATCCAATTAGGGTTTTTAACCAATCTTGGGCATCCAATATGTAATTTTGTGTCATTAGTTGAACATTTAGGTCATTTTCGTCCTCCCTAGGCTTATTCTAATCCGATTAGGGTTTTTAACCAATCTTGTGCATCCAATATGTGATTTTGTGTCATTTTGTGTCATTGGTTGAACATTTAGGTCATTTTCGTCCTCCCTAGGCTTATTCTAAACCAATTAGGGTTTTTAACCAATCTTGTGCATCCAATGTGTGATTTTGTGTCATTTTGTGTCATTGGTTGAACATTTAGGTCATTTTCGTCCTCTCTAGCCTTATTCTAATCCAATTAGGGTTTTTAACCAATCTTGTGCATCCAATATGTGATTTTGTGTCATTGGTTGAACATTTAGGTCATTTTCGTCCTCCCTAGGCTTATTCTAATCCAATTAGGGTTTTTAACCAATCTTGTGCATCCAATATGTGATTTTGTGTCATTTTGTGTCATTGGTTGAACATTTAGGTCGTTTTCGTCCTCCCTATGCTTATTCTAATCCAATTAGGGTTTTTAACCAATCTTGTGCATTCAATATGTGATTTTGTGTCATTGGTTGAACATTTAGGTCATTTTCGTCCTCCCTAGGCTTATTCTAAACCAATTAGGGTTTTTAACCAATCTTGTGCATCCAATATGTGATTTTGTGTCATTAGTTGAACATTTAGGTCATTTTCATCCTCCCTAGGCTTATTCTAATCCAATTAGGGTTTTTAACCAATCTTGTGCATTCAATATGTGATTTTGTGTCATTGGTTGAACATTTAGGTCATTTTCGTCCTCCCTAGGCTTATTCTAAACCAATTAGGGTTTTTAACCAATCTTGTGCATCCAATATGTGATTTTGTGTCATTTTGGGTCATTGGTTGAACATTTAGGTCATTTTCGTCCTCCCTAGGCTTATTCTAAACCAATTAGGGTTTTTAACCAATCTTGTGCATCCAATATGTGACTTTGTGTCATTTTGTGTCATTGGTTGAACATTTAGGTCATTTTTGTCCTCCCTATGCTTATTCTAATCCAATAAGGGTTTTTAACCAATCTTGTGCATCCAATATGTGATTTTGTGTCATTGGTTTAATATTTAGGTCATTTTCGTCCTCCCTAGGCTTATTCTAATCCAATTAGGGTTTTTAACCAATCTTGTGAATCCAATATGTGATTTTGTGTCATTTTGTGTCATTGGTTGAACATTTAGGTCATTTTCGTCCTCCCTAGGCTTATTTTAATCCAATTAGGGTTTTTAACCAATCTTGTGCATCCAATATGTGATTTTGTGTCATTTTGTGTCATTTGTTGAACATTTAGGTCATTTTCGTCCTCCCTAGGCTTATTATAATCCAATTAGGGTTTTTAACAAATCTTGTGCATCCAATATATGATTTTGTGTCATTGGTTGAACATTTAGGTCATTTTCATCCTCCCTAGGCTTATTCTAATCCAATTAGGGTTTTTAACCAATCTTGTGCATCCAATATGTGATTTTGTGTCATTGGTTGAACATTTAGGTCATTTTCGTGCTCCCTAGGCTTATTCTAAACCAATTAGGGTTTTTAACCAATCTTGTGCATCCAATATGTGATTTTGTGTCATTTTGTGTCATTGGTTGAACATTTAGGTCATTTTCGTCCTCCCTAGGCTTATTCTAATCCAATTAGGGTTTTTAACCAATCTTGTGCATCCAATATGTGATTTTGTGTCATTTTGTGTCATTGGTTGAACATTTAGGTCATTTTCGTCCTCCCTAGGCTTAATCTAATCCAATTAGGGTTTTTAACCAATCTTGAGCATCCAATATGTGATTTTATGTAATTGGTTGAACATTTAGGTCATTTTCGTCCTCCCTTGGGTTATTCTTATCCAATTAGGGTTTTTAACAAATCTTGTGCATCCAATATGTGATTTTGTGTCATTTTGTATCATTGGTTGAACATTTAGGTCATTTTCGTCCTCCCTAGGCTTATTCTAATCCAATTAAGGTTTTTAACCAATCTTGTGCATCCAATATGTGATTTTGTGTCATTTTGTGTCATTGGTTGAACATTTAGGTCATTTTCGTCCTCCCTAGGCTTACTCTAATCCAATTAGGGTTTTTAACCAATCTTGTGCATCCAATATGTGATTTTGTGTCATTTTGTGTCATTGGTTGAACATTTAGGTCATTTTCGTCCTCTCTAGGCTTATTCTAATCCAATTAGGGTTTTTAACCAATCTTGTGCATCCAATATGTGATTTTGTGTTATTTTGTGTCATTGGTTAAACATTTAGGTTATTTTCATCCTCCCTAGGCTTATTCTAATCCAATTAGGGTTTTTAACCAATCTTGTGCATTTAATATGTGATTTTGTGTCTTTGGTTGAACATTTAGGTCATTTTCGTTCTCCCTAGGCTTATTCTAATCCAATTAGGGTTTTTAACCAATCTTGTGCCTCCAATATGTGATTTTGTGTCATTTTGTGTCATTGGTTGAACATTTAGGTCATTTTCGTCCTCTCTAGGCTTATTCTAATCCAATTAGGGTTTTTAACCAATCTTGTGCATCCAATATGTGATTTTGTGTCATTTTGTGTCATTGGTTGAACATTTAGGTCATTTTCGTCCTCCCTATGGTTATTCTAATCCAATTAGGGTTTTTAACCAATCTTGTGCATCCAATATGTGATTTTGTGTCATTTTGTGTCATTGGTTGAACATTTAGGTCATTTTCGTCCTCCCTAGGCTTATTCTAATCCAATTAGGGTTTTTAACCAATTTTGTGCATCCAATATGTGATTTTGTGTAATTTTGTGTCATTGTTTGAACATTTAGGTCATTTTCGTCCTCCCTAGGCTTATTCTAATCCAATTAGGGTTTTTAACCAATCTTGTGCATCCAATATGTGATTTTGTGTCATTGGTTGAACATTTAAGTCATTTTCGTCCACCCTAGGTTTATTCTAATCCAATTAGGGTTTTTAACCAATCTTGTGCATCCAATATGTGATTTTGTGTCATTTTGTGTCATTGGTTGAACATTTAGGTCATTTTCGTCCTCCCTAGGCTTATTCTAATCCAATTAGGGTTTTTAACCAATCTTGTGCATTCAATATGTGATTTTGTGTCATTTTGTGTTTTAGGTCATTTTCGTCCTCCCTAGGCTTATTCTAATCCAATTAGGGTTTTTAACCAATCTTGTGCATCCAATATGTGATTTTGTGTCATTTTGTGTCATTGGTTGAACATTTAGGTCATTTTCGTCCTCCCTAGGCATATTGTAATACAATTACGGTTTTTAACCAATCTTGTGCATCCAATATGTGATTTTGTGTCATTGGTTGAACATTTAGGTCATTTTCGTCCTCCCTAGGCTTATTCTAATCCAATTAGGGTTTTTAACCAATCTTGTGCATCCAATATGTGATTTTGTGTCATTTTGTGTCATTGGTTGAAGATTTTGTTCATTTTCGTTCTCCCTAGGCTTATTCTAATCCAATTAGGGTTTTTAACCAATCTTGTGCATCCAATATGTGATTTTGTGTCATTTTGTGTCATTGGTTGAACATTTAGGTCATTTTCGTCCTCCCTAGGCTTATTCTAATCCAATTAGGGTTTTTAACCAATCTTGTGCATCCAATATGTGATTTTGTGTCATTGGTTGAACATTTAGGTCATTTTCGTCCACCCTAGGTTTTTTCTAATCCAATTAGGGTTTTTAACCAATCTTGTGCATCCAATATGTGATTTTGTGTCATTTTGTGTCATTGGTTGAACATTTAGGTCATTTTCGTCCTCCCTAGGCTTATTCTAATCCAATTAGGGTTTTTAACCAATCTTGTGCATCCAATATGTGATTTTAAGTCATTTTGTGTCATTGGTTGAACATTTAGGTCATTTTCGTCCTCCCTAGGCTTATTCTACGCCAATTAGGGTTTTTAACCAATCTTGTGCATCCAATATGTGATTTTGTGTCATTTTGTGTCATTGGTTGAACATTTAGGTCATTTTCGTCCTCCCTAGGCTTATTCTAATCCAATTAGGGTTTTTAACCAATCTTGTGCATCCAATATGTGATTTTGTGTCATTTTGTGTCATTGGTTGAACATTTAGGTCATTTTCATCCTCCCTAGGCTTATTCTAATCCAATTAGGGTTTTTAACCAATCTTGTGCATCCAGTATCTGATTTTGTGTCATTGGTTGAACATTTAGGTCATTTTCGTTCCCCCTAGGCTTATTCTAATCCAATTAGGGTTTTAAACCAATCTTGTGCTTCCGATATGTGATTTTGTGTTAGTTTGTGTCATTGGTTGAACATTTAGGTCATTTTCGTCCTCACCAGGCTTATTCTAATCCAATTAGGGTTTTTCACCAATCCTGTGCATCCAATATGTGATTTTGTGTCATTGGTTGAACATTTAGGTCATTTTCGTCCTCCCTAGGGTTATTTTAATCCAATTATGATTTGTAACCAATCTTGTGCATCCAATATGTGATTTTGTGTCATTGGTTGAACATTTAGGTCATTTTTGTCCTCCCTAGGCTTATTCTACGCCAATTAGGGTTTTTAACCAATCTTGTGCATCCAATATGTGATTTTGTGTCATTTTGTGTCATTGGTTGAACATTTAGGTCATTTTCGTCCTCCCTAGGCTTATTCTAATCCAATTAGGGTTTTTAACCAATCTTGTGCATCCAATATGTGATTTTGTGTCATTTTGTGTCATTGGTTGAACATTTAGGTCATTTTCGTCCTCCCTAGGCTTATTCTAATCCAATTAGAGTTTTTAACCAATCTTGTGCATCCAATACGTGATTTTGTGTCATTTGTTGAACATTTAGGTCATTTTCGTCATCGCTATGCTTATTCTAATCCAATTAGGGTTTTTAACCAATCTTGTGCATCCAATATGTGATTTTGTGTCATTTTGTGTCATTGGTTGAACATTTAGGTCATTTTCGTCCTCCCTAGGCTTATTCTAATCCAATTAGGGTTTTTAACCAATCTTGTGCATCCAATATGTGATTTTGTGTCATTTTGTGTCATTGGTTGAACATTTAGGTCATTTTTGTCCTCCCTAGGCTTATTCTACTCCAATTAGGGTTTTTAACCAATCTTGTGCATCCAATATGTGATTTTGTGTCATTTTGTGTCATTGGTTGAACATTTAGGTCATTTTCGTCCTCCCTAGGCTTATTCTAATCCAATTAGGGTTTTTAACCAATCTTGTGCATCCAATATGTGATTTGGTGTAATTTTGTGTCATTGGTTGAACATTTAGGTCATTTTCGTCCTCCCTAGGCTTATTCTAATCCAATTAGGGTTTTTAACCAATCTTGTGCATCCAATATGTGATTTTGTGTCATTTTGTGTCATTGGTTGAAAATTTAGGTCATTTTCATCCTCCCTAGGCTTATTCTAATCCAATTAGGGTTTTTAACCAATCTTGTTCATCCAATATATGATTTTGTGTCATTGGTTGAACATTTAGGTCATTTTCGTCCTCCCTAGGCTTATTCTAATCCAATTAGGGTTTTTAACCAATCTTGGGCATCCCATATGTGATTTTGTGTCATTAGTTGAACATTTAGGTCATTTTCGTCCTCCCTAGGCTTATTCTAATCCGATTAGGGTTTTTAACCAATCTTGTGCATCCAATATGTGATTTTGTGTCATTTTGTGTCATTGGTTGAACATTTAGGTCATTTTCGTCCTCCC
>JBBPBQ010000008.1:1078613-1090954 GCA_037974755.1 Cicer yamashitae | reverse complement strand
AAAAAAAAAATAATGTTTTAAAAATCCCCTAAAACAAGATAAGAGTTTGCCTTTTATAGTGGCACCTCCTTACAAGTTATTTAAATTTGGCCCAACTGAAGTTTTTTCAATTAGACCCAAATTTCTTACTAATTCAGTCTACTACTTTAATTAAACTAATATTAAAATTTGATAACACATAAAATCAGCCTTCATTCCTTAGCTTCTTCAATTTGGATTAAGCAATTGACTATCTTGGGCTTCAAGTCTTCATGAGTTGTACTTGTTTCAAATAAAGTGGTTATCAAGTTATTTAGAACCTCCTTTGTCTTCTTTGACCTTGCTCTTGTCATTGGAGTTCCAAGACCTTGAATATCTTCTATGCTTCCTTCCTTTGTTATGCATTCTAGTTCCTCATCACTAAATGATCAACCAATGTCACAAAATCACATATTGGATGCACAAGATTGGTTAAAAACCCTAATTGGATTAAAATAAGCATAGGGAGGACGAAAATGACCTAAATGTTCAACCAATGACACAAAATCACATATTGGATGCACAAGATTGGTTAAAAACCCTAATTGGATTAGAATAAGCCTATGGAGGACGAAAATGACCTAAATGTTCAACCAATGACACAAAAACACATATTGGATGCACAAGATTGGTTAAAAACCCTAATTGGATTAGAATAAGCCTATGGAGGACGAAAATGACCTAAATGTTCAACCAATGACACAAAATCACATATTGGATGCACAAGATTGGTTAAAAACCCTAATTGGATTAGAATAAGCCTAGCGAGGACGAAAATGACCTAATTGGATTACCAATGACAAAAAATCACTTATTATATGCACAAGATTGGTTAAAAACCCTAATTGGATTAGAATAAGCCTAGGGAGGACGAAAATGAACTAAATGTTCAACGAATGACACAAAATGACACAAAATCACATATTGGATGCACAAGATTGGTTAAAAACCCTAATTGGATTAGAATAAGCCTAGGGAGGACGAGAATGACCTAAATGTTCAACCAATGACACAAAATCACATATTGGATGCACAAGATTGGTTAAAAACCCTAATTGGATTAGAATAAGCCTAGGGAGGACGAAAATGACCTAAATGTTCAACCAATGACACAAAATCACATACAGGATGCACAAGATTGGTTAAAAACCCTAATTGGATTAGAATAAGCCTAGGGAGGACGAAAATGACCTAAATGTTCAACCAATGACACAAAATGACACAAAATCACATATTGGATGCATAAGATTGGTTAAAATTCCTAATTAGATTAAAATAAGCCTAGGGAGGACGAAAATGACCTAAATGTTCAACCAATGACACAAAATCACATATTGGATGCACAAGATTGGTTTAAAACCGTAATTGGATTAGAGTAAGCCTATGGAGGACGAAAATGACCTAAATATTCAACCAATGACACAAAATGACACAAAATCACATATTGGATGCACAAGATTTGTTAAAAAAACCTGATTGGATTAGAATAAGCCTAGGGAGGACGAAAATGACCTAAATGATCAACCAATGTCACAAAATCACATATTGGATGCACAAGATTGGTTAAAAACCCTAATTGGATTAAAATAAGCCTAGGGAGGACGAAAATGACCTAAATGTTCAACCAATGACACAAAATCACATATTGGATCCACAACATTGGTTAAAAACCCTAATTGGATTAGAATAAGCCTAGGGACGACGAAAATTACCTAAATGTTCAACCAATGACACAAAATCACAGATTGGATGCACAAGATTGGTTAAAAACCCTAATTGGATTAGAATTAACCTATGGAGGACGAAAATGACCTAAATGTTCAACCAATGACACAAAATGACACAAAATCACATATTGGATGCACAAGATTGGTTAAAAACCCTAATTGGATTAGAATAAGCCTAGGGAGGACGAAAATGACCTAAATGTTCAACCAATGACACAAAATGACACAAAATCACATATTGGATGCACAAGATTGGTTAAAAACCTTAATTGGATTAGAATAAGCCTAGGGAGGACGAATATGACCTAAATGTTCAACCAATGACACAAAATGACACAAAATCACATATTGGATGCACAAGATTGGTTAAAAACCCTAATTGGATTAGAATAAGCCTAGGGAGGACGAAAATGACCTAAATGTTCAACCAATGACACAAAATGACACAAAATCAAATATTGGAAGCACAAGATTGTTTAAAAAGCCTAATTGGATTAGAATAAGCCAAGAGAGGACGAAAATGACCTAAATGTGCAACCAATGACACAAAATTACATATTGGATGCACAAGATTGGTGAAAAACACTAATTGGATTAGAATAAGCCTAGGGAAGACGAAAATGACCTAAATGTTCAACCAATGACACAAAATGACACAAAATCACATATTGGATGCACAAGATTGGTTAAAAACCCTAATTGGATTAGAATAAGCCTAGGGAGGACGAAAATGACCTAAATGTTCAACCAATGACACAAACTCACATATTGGATGCACAAGATTGGTTAAAAACCTTAATTGGATTAGAATAAGCCTAGGGAGGACGAAAATGACCTAAATGTTCAACCAATGACACAAAATGACACAAAATCACATATTGGATGCACAAGATTGGTTAAAAACCCTAATTGGATTAGAATAAGCCTAGGGAGGACGAAAATGACCTAAATGTTCAACCAATGACACAAAATCACATATTGGATGCACAAGATTGGTTAAAAACCCTAATTGGATTAGAATAAGCCTAGGGAGGACGAAAATGACCAACATGTTCAACCGATGACACAAAATGACACAAAATCACATATTAGATGCACAAGATTGGTTAAAAACCCTAATTGGATTAGAATAAGCCTAGGGAGGACGAAAAATGACCTAAATGTTCAACCGATGACACAAAATGACACAAAATCACATATTGGATGCACAAGATTGGTTAAAAACCCTAATTGGATTAGAATAAGCCTAGGGAGGACGAAAATGACCAAAATGTTCAACTGATGACACAAAATCACATATTGGATGCACAAGATTGGTTAAAAACCCTAATTGGATTAGAATAAGCCTAGGGAGGACGAAAATGACCTAAATGTTCAACCAATGACACAAAATCACATATTGGATGCACAAGATTGGTTAAAAACCCTAATTGGATTATAATAATCCTAGGGAGGACGAAAATGACCTGAATGTTCAACCAATGACACAAAATGACAGAAAATCACATATTGGTTGCACAAGATTGGTTAAAAACCCTAATAGGATTAGAATAAGCCTACGGAGGACGAAAATGACCTAAATGTTCAACAAATGACACAAAATGACACAAAATCACATATTGGATGCACAAGATTGGTTAAAAACCCTAATTGGATTAGAATAAGCCTAGGGAGGACGAAAATGACCTAAATGTTCAACCAATGACACAAAATGACACAAAATCACATATTGGATGCACAAGATTGGTTAAAAACCTTAATTGGATTAGAATAAGCCTAGGGAGGACGAAAATGACCTAAATGTTCAACCAATGACACAAAAGGACACAAAATCACATATTCGATGCACAAGATTGGTTAAAAACCCTAATTGGATTAGAATAAGCCCAAGGAGGACGAAAATGACCTAAATGTTCAACCAATGATACAAAATGACACAAAATCACATATTGGATGCAAAAGATTGCTTAAAAACCCTAATTGGATTAGAATAAGCCTAGGGAGGACAAAAATGACCTAAATGTTCAACCAATGACACAAAATGACACAAAATCACATATTGGATGCACAAGATTGGTTAAAAACCCTAATTGGATTAGAATAAGCCTAGGGAGGACGAAAATGACCTAAATGTTCAACCAATGACAGAAAATGACACAAAATCACATATTGGATGCACTAGGTTGGTTAAAAACCCTAATTGGATTAGAATAAGCCTAGGGAGGACGAAAATGACCTAAATGTTCAACCAATGACACAAAATGACACAAAATCACATATTGGATGCACAAGATTGGTTAAAAACCCTAATTGGATTAGAATAAGCCTAGGGAGGACGAAAATGACCTAAATGTTCAACCAATGACACAAACTCACATATTGGATGTACAAGATTGGTTAAAAACCGTAATTGGATTAGAATAAGCCTAGGGCGGACGAAAATGACCTAAATGTTCAACCAATGACACAAAATCACATATTGGATGCACAAGATTGGTTAAAAACCCTAATTGGATTAGAATAAGCCTAGGGAGGACGAAAATGACCTAAATGTTCAACCGACGACACAAAATGACACAAAATCTCATATTGGATGCACCAGATTGGTTAAAAACCCTAATTGGATTAGAATAAGCCTAGGGAGGACGAAAATGACCTAAATGTTCAACCAATGACACAAAATCACATATTGGATACACAAGATTGGTTAAAAACCCTAATTGGATTAAAATAAGCCTAGGGAGGACGAAAATGACCTAAATGTTCAACCAATGACACAAAATCACATATTGGATGCACAAGATTGGTTAAAAACCCTAATTGGATTAGAATAAGCCTAGGAAGGACGAAAATGACCTAAATGTTCAACCAATGACACAAAATCACAAATTGGATGCACAAGATTGGTTAAAAACCCTAATTGGATTAGAATAAGCCTAGGGAGGACGAAAATGACCTAAATGTTCAACCAATGACACAAAATCACTTATTGGATGCACAAGATTTGTTAAAAACCCTAATTGGATTACAATAAGCCTAGGGAGGACGAAAATGACCTAAATGTTCAACCAATGATACAAAATCACATATTGGATGCACAAGATTAGTTAAAAACCCTAATTGGATTAGAATAAGCCTTGGTTGGAGGAAAATGACCTAAATGTTCAACCAATGACACAAAATCACTAATTGGATGCAAAAGATTGGTTAAAAACCCTAATTGGGTTAGAATAAGTCCAAGGATGACAAAAATGACCTAAATGTTCAACCAATGACACAAAATTACAAATTGGATGCACAAGATTAGTTAAAAACCCTAATTGGATTAGAATAATCCTAGGGAGGATTAAAATGACCTAAATGTTCAACAAATGACACAAAATCACATATTGGATGCACTAGATTGGTTAAAAACCCTAATTGGATTAGAATAATCGTACGGAGGACGAAAATGACCTAAATGTTCAACCAATGACACAAAATCACATATTGGATGCACAAGATTGGTTAAAAACCCTAATTGGATTAGAATACGCCTTGGGACGACGAAAATCACCTAAATGTTCAACCAATGACACAAAATCACATATTGGATGCACAAGATTGGTTAAAAACCCTATGATATGATCCTATTTGTAATGAGTCACTTTAAGATCGTTCTAGGTTGGAGACTTACAGATTGAATCAGAAATCGCGTATTGCTGGATAACGCAATAAACGGAGCTGCGAAACTCAGAATCGGCCGATTCCAAAACGAGGTGAAAGATGACGTTCTGAAACGCAAGTTAGGATGTTGAATCGCCGAAAACAAGTGTGTAGAACTCAAGATATGGTAACAGGTTACTGAACACGAAAATTGGCACAATTTGTGTATTAGGGTTTGATGTAAAGGAAACTCAAACTTATTATTATTCAGTAAAAGAACCAAGAACAGAATGGCGCCACAATCTAGGGATTGATAAGCCAAAAAGAACGCCACAAGGATTAAGAACCTTGATAAGTTCAAATTGAATTCTTTCAAGAACTCTAGAGAGCAAAAAGCCTCACCAACAAAAAATAATGTTTAAAAATCCCCTAAAACAAGATAAGAGTTTGCCTTTTATAGTGGCACCTCCTTACAAGTTATTTAAATTTGGCCCAACTGAAGTTTTTTCAATTAGACCCAAATTTCTTACTAATTCAGTCTACTACTTTAATTAAAACTAATATTAAAATTTGATAACACATAAAATCAGCCTTCATTCCTTAGCTTCTTCAATTTGGATTAAGCAATTGACTATCTTGGGCTTCAAGTCTTCATGAGTTGTACTTGTTTCAAATAAAGTGGTTATCAAGTTATTTAGAACCTCCTTTGCCTTCTTTGACCTTGCTCTTGTCATTGGAGTTCCAAGACCTTGAATATCTTCTATGCTTCCTTCCTTTGTTATGCATTCTAGTTCCTCATCAATAAGCCTAGAGAGAATGAAAATGACCTAAATGTTCAACCAATGACACAAAATGACACAAAATCACATATTGGATGCACAAGATTGGTTAAAAACCCTAATTGGATTAGAATAAGCCTAGGGAGGACGAAAATGACCTAAATGTTCAACCAATGACACAATATTACACAAAATCACACATTGGATGCACAAGATTGGTTAAAAACCTTAATTGGATTAGAATAAGCCTAGGGAGGATGAAAATGACCTAAATGTTCAACCAATGACACAAAATGACACAAAATCACATATTGGATGCACAAGATTGGTTAAAAACCCTAACTGGATTAGAATAAGCCTAGGGAGGACGAAAATGACCTAAATGTTCAACCAATGACACAAAATCACATATTGGATGCACAAGATTGGTTAAAAACCCTAATTGGATTAAAATAAGCATAGGGAGGACGAAAATGACCTAAATGTTCAACCAATGACACAAAATCACATATTGGATGCACAAGATTGGTTAAAAACCCTAATTGGATTAGAATAAGCCTATGGAGGACGAAAATGACCTAAATGTTCAACCAATGACACAAAATGACACAAAATCACATATTGGATGCACAAGATCGGTTAAAAACCCTAATTGGATTAGAATAAGCCTAGGGAGGACGAAAATGATCTAAATGTTCAACCAATGACACAAAATGACACAAAATCACATATTGGATGCACAAGATTAGTTAAAAACCCTAATTGGATTAGAATAAGCCTAGGGAAGACGAAAATGACCTAAATGTTCAACCAATGACACAAAATCACATATTGGATGCACAACATTGGTTAAAAACCCTAATTGGATTAGAATAGGCCTAGGGACGACGAAAATTACCTAAATGTTCAACCAATGACACAAAATCACATATTGGATGCACAACATTGGTTAAAAACCCTAATTGGATTAGAATAAGCCTAGGGACGACGAAAATTACCTAAATGTTCAACCAATGACAAAAAATCACAGATTGGATGCACAAGATTGGTTAAAAACCCTAATTGGATTAGAATTAACCTATGGAGGACGAAAATGACCTAAATGTTCAACCAATGACACAAAATGACACAAAATCACATATTGGATGCACAAGATTAGTTAAAAACCCTAATTGGATTAGAATAAGCCTAGGGAAGACGAAAATGACCTAAATGTTCAACCAATGACACAAAATCACATATTGGATGCACAACATTGGTTAAAAACCCTAATTGGATTAGAATAGGCCTAGGGACGACGAAAATTACCTAAATGTTCAACCAATGACACAAAATCACATATTGGATCCACAACATTGGTTAAAAACCCTAATTGGATTAGAATAAGCCTAGGGACGACGAAAATTACCTAAATGTTCAACCAATGACACAAAATCACAGATTGGATGCACAAGATTGGTTAAAAACCCTAATTGGATTAGAATTAACCTATGGAGGACGAAAATGACCTAAATGTTCAACCAATGACACAAAATGACACAAAATCACATATTGGATGCACAAGATTGGTTAAAAACCCTAATTGGATTAGAATAAGCCTAGGGAGGACGAAAATGACCTAAATGTTCAACCAATGACACAAAATGACACAAAATCACATATTGGATGCTCAAGATTGGTTAAAAATCCTAATTGGATTAGAATAAGCCTAGGGAGGACGAAAATGACCTAAATGTTCAACCAATGACACAAAATCACATATTGGATGCACAAGATTGGTTAAAAACCCTAATTGGATTAGAATAAGCCTAGGGAGGACGAAAATGACCTTAATGTTCAACCAATGACACAAAATGACACAAAATCACATATTGAATGCACAACATTTGTTAAAAACCCTAATTGGATTAGAATAAGCCTAGGGAGGACGAAAATGACCTAAATGTTCAACCAATGACCCAAAATGACACAAAATCACACATTGGATGCACAAGATTGGTTAAGAACCTTAATTGGATAAGAATAAGCCAAGGGAGGACGAAAATGACCTAAATGTTCAACCAATGACACAAAATGACACAAAATCACATATTGGATGCACAAGATTGGTTAAAAACCCTAATTGGATTAGAATAAGCCTAGGGAGGACGAAAATGACCTAAATGTTCAACCAATGACACAAAATCACATATTGGATGCAAAAGATTGGTTAAAAACCCTAATTGGATTAGAATATGCCTTGGGACGACAAAAATGACCTAAATGTTCAACCAATGACACAAAATGACACAAAATCACATATTGGATGCACAAGATTGGTTAAAAACCGTAATTGAATTAGAATAAGCCTAGGGAGGACGAAAATGACCTAAATGTTCAACCAATGACACAAAATGACACAAAATCACATATTGGATGCACAAGATTGGTTAAAAACCCTAATTGGATTAGAATAAGCCTAGGGAGGACGAAAATGACCTAAATGTTCAACCAATGACACAAAATGACACAAAATCACATATTGGATGCACAAGATTGGTTAAAAACCCTAATTGGATTAGAATAAACCTAGCAAGGCGAAAATGACCTAAATGTTCAACCAATGACACAAAATCACATATTGGATGCACAAGATTGGTTAAAAACCCTAATTGGATTAGAATAAGCCTAGGGAGGACGAAAATGACCTAAATGTTCAACCAATGACACAAAATGACACAAAATCACATATTGGATGCACAAGATTTGTTAAAAACCCTAATTGGATTAGAATAAGCCTAGGGAGGACCAAAATGACCTCAATGTTGAACCAATGACACAAAATGACATATTGGATGCACAAGATTGGTTAAAAACCCTAATTGGATTAGAATAAGCCTAGGGAGGACCAAAATGACCTAAATGTTCAACCAATGACACAAAATCACATATTGGATGCACAAGATTGGTTAAAAACCATAATTGGATTAGAATAAGCCAAGGGAGGACGAAAATGACCTAATTGTTCAACCAATGACACAAAATGACACAAAATCACATATTGGATGCACAAGATTGGTTAAAAACCCTAATTGGATTACAATAAGCCTAGGGAGGACGAAAATGACCTAATTGTTCAACCAATGACACAAAATCACATATAGGATGCACAAGATTGGTTAAAAACCCTAATGGGATTAGAATAAGCCTAGGGAGGACGAAAATGACCTAAATGTTCAACCAATGACACAAAATGACAAAAAATCACATATTGGATGCACAAGATTGGTTAAAAACCCTAATTGGATTAGAATAAGCCTAGGGAGGACGAAAATGACCTAAATGTTCAACCAATGACACAAAATGACACAAAATCACATATTGGATGCATAAGATTGGTTAAAATTCCTAATTAGATTAAAATAAGCCTAGGGAGGACGAAAATGACCTAAATGTTCAACCAATGACACAAAATCACATATTGGATGCACAAGATTGGTTTAAAACCGTAATTGGATTAGAGTAAGCCTATGGAGGACGAAAATGACCTAAATGTTCAACCAATGACACAAAATGACACAAAATCACATATTGGATGCACAAGATTTGTTAAAAAACCTAATTGGATTAGAATAAGCCTAGGGAGGACGAAAATGACCTAAATGATCAACCAATGTCACAAAATCACATATTGGATGCACAAGATTGGTTAAAAACCCTAATTGGATTAGAATAAGCCTATGGAGGACGAAAATGACCTAAATGTTCAACCAATGACACAAAATGACACAAAATCACATATTGGATGCACAAGATTGGTTAAAAATCCTAATTGGATTAGAATAAGACTAGGGAGGACCGAAATGTCCTAAATGTTCATCCAATGACACAAAATGACACAAAATCACATATTGGATGCACAAGATTAGTTAAAAACCCTAATTGGATTAGAATAAGCCTAGGGAAGACGAAAATGACCTAAATGTTCAACCAATGACACAAAATCACATATTGGATGCACAACATTGGTTAAAAACCCTAATTGGATTAGAATAGGCCTAGGGACGACGAAAATTACCTAAATGTTCAACCAATGACACAAAATCACATATTGGATCCACAACATTGGTTAAAAACCCTAATTGGATTAGAATAAGCCTAGGGACGACGAAAATTACCTAAATGTTCAACCAATGACACAAAATCACAGATTGGATGCACAAGATTGGTTAAAAACCCTAATTGGATTAGAATTAACCTATGGAGGACGAAAATGACCTAAATGTTCAACCAATGACACAAAATGACACAAAATCACATATTGGATGCACAAGATTGGTTAAAAACCCTAATTGGATTAGAATAAGCCTAGGGAGGACGAAAATGACCTAAATGTTCAACCAATGACACAAAATGACACAAAATCACATATTGGATGCTCAATATTGGTTAAAAACCCTAATTGGATTAGAATAAGCCTAGGGAGAACGAAAATGACCTAAATGTTCAACCAATGACACAAAATGACACAAAATCACATATTGGATGCACAAGATTGGTTAAAAACCCTAATTGGATTAGAATAAGCATAGGGAGGACGAAAATGACCTAAATGTTCAACCGATGACACAAAATGACACAAAATCACATATTGGATTCACAAGATTGGTTAAAAACCCTAATTGGATTAGAATAAGCCTAGGGAGGACGAAAATGACCTAAATGTTCAACCAATGACACAAAATAACATATTGGATGCACAAGATTGGTTAAAAACCCTAATTGGATTAGAATAAGCCTAGGGAGGACGAAAATGACCTAAATGTTCAACCAATGACACAAAATGACACAAAATCACATATTGGATGCACAAGATTGTTTAAAAACCCTAATTGGATTAGAATAAGCCTAGGGAGGTGATATGATCCTATTTGTAATGAGTCACTTTAAGGATCGTTCTAGGTTGGAAACTTACAGATTGAATCCAAAATCGCGTATTGCTGGAGAACGCAATAAACGGAGCTACGAAACTCAGAATCGGCCGATTCCAAAACGAGGTGAAAGATGACGTTCTGAAACGCAAGTTAGGATGTTGAATCGCCGAAAACAAGTGTGTAGAACTCAAGATATGGTAACAGGTTACTGAACACGAAAATTGGCACAATTTGTGTATTAGGGTTTGATGTAAAGGAAACTCAAACTTATTATTATTCAGTAAAAGAACCAAGAACAGAATGGCGCCACAATCTAGGGATTGATAAGCCAAAAAGAACGCCACAAGGATTAAGAACCTTGATAAGTTCAAATTGAATTCTTTCAAGAACTCTAGAGAGCAAAAAGCCTCACCAACAAAAAATAATGTTTAAAAATCCCCTAAAACAAGATAAGAGTTTGCCTTTTATAGTGGCACCTCCTTACAAGTTATTTAAATTTGGCCCAACTGAAGTTTTTTCAATTAGACCCAAATTTCTTACTAATTCAGTCTACTACTTTAATTAAACTAATATTAAAATTTGATAACACATAAAATCAGCCTTCATTCCTTAGCTTCTTCAATTTGGATTAAGCAATTGACTATCTTGGGCTTCAAGTCTTCATGAGTTGTACTTGTTTCAAATAAAGTGGTTATCAAGTTATTTAGAACCTCCTTTGTCTTCTTTGACCTTGCTCTTGTCATTGGAGTTCCAAGACCTTGAATATCTTCTATGCTTCCTTCCTTTGTTATGCATTCTAGTTCCTCATCACTAAATGATCAACCAATGTCACAAAATCACATATTGGATGCACAAGATTGGTTAAAAACCCTAATTGGATTAAAATAAGCCTAGGGAGGACGAAAATGACCTAAATGTTCAACCAATGACACAAAATCACATATTGGATGCACAAGATTGGTTAAAAACCCTAATTGGATTAGAATAAGCCTATGGAGGACGAAAATGACCTAAATGTTCAACCAATGACACAAAATGACACAAAATCACATATTGGATGCACAAGATTGGTTAAAAATCCTAATTGGATTAGAATAAGCCTAGGGAGGACGAAAATGACCTAAATTATCAACCAATGTCACAAAATCACATATTGGATGCACAAGATTGGTTAAAAACCCTAATTGGATTAAAATAAGCCTAGGGAGGACGAAAATGACCTAAATGTTCAACCAATGACACAAAATCACATATTGGAT
>JBBPBQ010000008.1:1054331-1076459 GCA_037974755.1 Cicer yamashitae | reverse complement strand
CACAACATTGGTTAAAAACCCTAATTGGATTAGAATAAGCCTAGGGACGACGAAAATTACCTAAATGTTCAACCAATGACAAAAAATCACAGATTGGATGCACAAGATTGGTTAAAAACCCTAATTGGATTAGAATTAACCTATGGAGGACGAAAATGACCTAAATGTTCAACCAATGACACAAAATGACACAAAATCACATATTGGATGCACAAGATTGGTTAAAAACCCTAATTGGATTAGAATAAGCCTAGGGAGGACGAAAATGACCTAAATGATCAACCAATGACACAAAATGACACAAAATCACATATTGGATGCATAAGATTGGTTAAAATTCCTAATTAGATTAAAATAAGCCTAGGGAGGACGAAAATGACCTAAATGTTCAACCAATGACACAAAATCACATATTGGATGCACAAGATTGGTTTAAAACCCTAATTGGATTAGAGTAAGCCTATGGAGGACGAAAATGACCTAAATGTTCAACCAATGACACAAAATGACACAAAATCACATATTGGATGCACAAGATTTTTTAAAAAACCTAATTGGATTAGAATAAGCCTAGGGAGGACGAAAATGACCTAAATGATGAGGAACTAGAATGCATAACAAAGGAAGGAAGCATAGAAGATATTCAAGGTCTTGGAACTCCAATGACAAGAGCAAGGTCAAAGAAGACAAAGGAGGTTCTAAATAACTTGATAACCACTTTATTTGAAACAAGTACAACTCATGAAGACTTGAAGCCCAAGATAGTCAATTGCTTAATCCAAATTGAAGAAGCTAAGGAATGAAGGCTGATTTTATGTGTTATCAAATTTTAATATTAGTTTTAATTAAAGTAGTAGACTGAATTAGTAAGAAATTTGGGTCTAATTGAAAAAACTTCAGTTGGGCCAAATTTAAATAACTTGTAAGGAGGTGCCACTATAAAAGGCAAACTCTTATCTTGTTTTAGGGGATTTTTAAAACATTATTTTTTTTTTTGTGAGGCTTTTTGCTCTCTAGAGTTCTTGAAAGAATTCAATTTGAACTTATCAAGGTTCTTAATCCTTGTGGCGTTCTTTTTGGCTTATCAATCCCTAGATTGTGGCGCCATTCTGTTCTTGGTTCTTTTACTGAATAATAATAAGTTTGAGTTTCCTTTACATCAAACCCTAATACACAAATTGTGCCAATTTTCGTGTTCAGTAACCTGTTACCATATCTTGAGTTCTACACACTTGTTTTCGGCGATTCAACATCCTAACTTGCGTTTCAGAACGTCATCTTTCACCTCGTTTTGGAATCGGCCGATTCTGAGTTTCGCAGCTCCGTTTATTGCGTTATCCAGCAATACGCGATTTCTGATTCAATCTGTAAGTTTCCAACCTAGAACGATCTTAAAGTGACTCATTACAAATAGGATCATATCATTTGGTATCAGAGCTTGTCTCTAGGTTTGGAATTGAGTAAAATTTTGTTTATGCATTTTTTTGGTGAAACATAAATTGCTAGTTGTGTTGGTTTTATTTGAATTGCTATCATTACTTAATTTTTGTGTTGCTGCAAATTAAAAAAAAAAAAAATTGTGTTGTTAAAATTATTGCATACTACCTGTTTGACAAAATTCCTAAGTATGTCATATCCTCAATATATTCGAGACTTTGTATTGGATCCGGAGTATGTGAAATATCTATACGAAAATGGATATGCAAAACAGGCAAGAAAAGTAGAGAAGCTAGCCTTGAGAGAGAAAGAGAAAATCAAAGAAAAGAAAGAAGAAGAGGAGAAATATTTGAGAGACAAAGGGCGAGAAATTGACTCCAACTATTTGTCTAATTTTGATAATTCTCTATTGCAAGTGTTTGAAGAAGTGTCTCCAAATGAGGAATGTCATCAATATATTGAAATTGAAAGTGAAGAGAAAGATGATGGTAAAATTGAAGGTCTCTTTAAACAAGAGAGTGAGGTGAATGAAACAATGTTAGTGTTTGAAGATGATTATTCAAAGGTTCCTCAAAAGGATGCTTACAAGGAAATTATTGAGTCACCATTTTTTTGTGATGAAGAGAATGTTCAAGAAACTCAACTTGCTTTGAAGCCTTTGCAAATACGAAGTAACATATTGTTTGCCACAAATTTCAATCCAAAGAAGGTAAATTTGGCTATGAATGGCAACTTCAAAAGGTATAACTTTATTACCATCTTTAGAATTTCTTACCTTTACCATAAATGTACTAAGATGTTAATTGTTCAAGATGAAAATGTGATTCACCGACTTATCACATTTGGTGATTTTTCCAAATTTCCATTTGACCCCGGTGGATATGATGAGCTTGTGGTTTGATTGGATTATTTCTTCATGTACGGTATAATGGAGCTTAAATTCGAGGTCAAATTTCTTCAAGAATGAGAGAATGATAAGGATCTCAAGAGCATGAAGATGATCCATATTTTTAATAAATTAGGATGAACTTTATTTATTTTCATTTGGTTTGTAATAATTCTTAGTTTGCTTTAATTTGGAATTCTAATAGTTTTAATATAGACTTAGTTGATGTTATATGTAAGTGAAGATACTTTGCTTCCTTACATTTAGTTTATTTTTATAAAAAAAATGATGTAAGCTCAATTTGGGCCTAGAGAATGGTGTCACTTATGACCCATTTAGGTTTAGAGATAATTTTACTATAACTATGATTTTGTAACCTCATTGAAGGAATTTTTTGGAATGAATTAAAATTTCTCTAATGAGAATTGTGAGTGAGTTATGTCTCCTCTTTGAGTTCTTGGAAAAAAAAAAAAAATAATGTTTTCAAAATTCCCTAAAACAAGATAAGAGTTTGCCTTTTATAGTGGCACCTCCTTACAAGTTATTTAAATTTGGCCCAACTGAAGTTTTTTCAATTAGGCCCAAATTTCTTACTAATTCAGTCTACTACTTTAATTAAAACTAATATTAAAATTTGATAACACATAAAATCAGCCTTCATTCCTTAGCTTCTTCAATTTGGATTAAGCAATTGACTATCTTGGGCTTCAAGTCTTCATGAGTTGTACTTGTTTCAAATAAAGTGGTTATCAAGTTATTTAGAACCTCCTTTGTCTTCTTTGACCTTGCTCTTGTCATTGGAGTTCCAAGACCTTGAATATCTTCTATGCTTCCTTCCTTTGTTATGCATTCTAGTTCCTCATCACAATGACACAAAATCACTAATTGGATGCACAAGATTGGTTAAAAACCCTAATTGGGTTAGAATAAGCCTAGGGAGGACGAAAATGACCTAAATGTTCAACCAATGACACAAAATCACATATTGGATGCACAAGATTGGTTAAAAACCCTAATTGGATTAGAATAAGCCTAGGGAGGACGAAAATAACCTAAATGTTCAACCTATGACACAAAATGACACAAAATCACATATTGGATGCACAAGATTGGTTAAAAACCCTAATTGGATTAGAATAAGCCTAGGGAGGACGAAAATGACCTAAATGTTCAACCAATGACACAAAATGACACAAAATCACATATTGGATGCACAAGATAGGTTAAAAACCCTAATTGGATGAGAATAAGCCAAGGGAGGCAAAAATGACCTAAATGTTCAACCAATGACACAAAACTACATATTGGATGCACAAAATTGGCTAAAAACCCTAATTCGATTAGAATAAGCATAGGGAGGACGAAAATGACCTAAATGTTCAACCAATGACACAAAATGACACAAAATCACATATTGGATGCACAAGATTGGTTAAAAACCCTAATTGGATTAGAATAAGCCTAGGGAGGACGAAAATGACCTAAATGTTCAACCAATGACACAAAATGACACAAAACAACATATTGGATGCACAAGATTGGTTAAAAACCCTAATTGGATTAAAATAAGCCTAGGGAGGACGAAAATGACCTAAATGTTCAACCAATGACACAAAATCACATATTGGATGCACAAGATTGGTTAAAAACCCTAATTGGATTAGAATAAGCTTATGGAGAACGAAAATGACCTAAATGTTCAACCAATGACACAAAATGACACAAAATCACATATTGGATGCACAAGATTGGTTAAAAACCCTAATTGGATTAGAATAAGCCTAGGGAGGACGAAAATGACCTAAATGTTCACCCAATGACACAAAATGACACAAAATCACATATTGGATGCACAAGATTTGTTAAAAACCCTAATTGGATAAGAATAACCCAAGGGAGGACGAAAATGACCTAAATGTTCAACCAATGACATAAAATCACATATTGGATGCACAAGATTGGTTAAAAACCCTAATTCGATTAGAATAAGCCTAGGGAGGACGAAAATGACCTAAATGTTCAACCAATGACACAAAATGACACAAAATCACATATTGGATGCACAAGATTGGTTAAAAACCCTAATTGGATTAGAATAAGCCTAGGGAGGACGAAAATGACCTAAATGTTCAACCAATGACACAAAATGACACAAAATCACATATTGGATGCACAAGATTGGTTAAAAACCCTAATTGGATTAGAATAAGCCTAGGGAGGACGAAAATGACCTAAATGATCAACCAATGACACAAAATCACATATTGGATGCACAAGATTGGTTAAAAACACTAATTGGATTAGAATAACTCTAGGGAGGACAAAAATGACCTAAATGTTCAACCAATGACACAAAATCACATATTGGATGCACAAGATTGGTTAAAAACCCTAATTGGATTAGAATTAGCCTAGGGAGGACGAAAATAATCTAAATGTTCAACCAATGACACAAAATGACACCAAATCACATATTGGATGCACAAGATTCGTTAAAAACCCTAATTGGATTAGAATAAGCCTAGGGAGGACGAAAATGACCTAAATGTTCAACCAATGACACAAAATGACACAAAATCACATATTGGATGCACAAGATTGGTTAAAAACCCTAATTGGATTAGAATAAGCCTAGGGAGGACGAAAATGACCTAAATGATCAACCAATGACACAAAATCACATATTGGATGCACAAGATTGGTTAAAAACCCTAATTGGATTAGAATAAGCCTAGGGAGGACGAAAATGACCTAAATAGTCAACCAATGACACAAAATGACACAAAATCACATATTGGATGCACAAGATTGGTTAAAAACCCTAATTGGATTTGAATAAGCCTAGGGAGGACTAAAATGACCTAAATGTTCAACCAATGACACAAAATCACATATTGGATGCACAAGATTGGTTAAAAACCCTAATTGGATTAGAATAAGCCTAGGAAGGACGAAAATAACCTAAATGTTCAACCAATGACACAAAATGACACAAAATCACATATTGGATGCACAAGATTGGTTAAAAACCCTAATTGGATTAGAATAAGCCTAGGGAGGACGAAAATGACCTAAATGATCAACCAATGTCACAAAATCACATATTGGATGCACAAGATTGGTTAAAAACCCTAATTGGATTAAAATAAGCCTAGGGAGGACGAAAATGACCTAAATGTTCAACCAATGACACAAAATCACATATTGGATCCACAACATTGGTTAAAAACCCTAATTGGATTAGAATAAGCCTAGGGACGACGAAAATTACCTAAATGTTCAACCAATGACACAAAATCACAGATTGGATGCACAAGATTGGTTAAAAACCCTAATTGGATTAGAATTAACCTATGGAGGACGAAAATGACCTAAATGTTCAACCAATGACACAAAATGACACAAAATCACATATTGGATGCACAAGATTGGTTAAAAACCCTAATTGGATTAGAATAAGCCTAGGGAGGACGAAAATGACCTAAATGTTCAACCAATGACACAAAATGACACAAAATCACATATTGGATGCCCAAGATTGGTTAAAAACCCTAATTGGATTAGAATAAGCCTAGGGAGGACGAAAAAGACCTAAATGTTCAACCAATGACAAAAAATGACACCAAATCACATATTGGATGCATAAGATTGGTTAAAAACCCTAATTGGATTAGAATAAGCCTAGGGAGGACGAAAATGACCTAAATGTGCATCCAATGACACAAAATCACATATTGGATGCACAAAATTGTTTAAAAACCCTAATTGGATGAGAATAAGCCTTCGGAGGACGAAAATGACCTAAATGTTCAACCAATGACACAAAATGACACAAAATCACATATTGGATGCACAAGATTGGTTAAAAACCCTAATTGGATTAGAATAAGCCTAGGGAGGACGAAAATGACCTAAATGTTCAACCAATGACACAAAATGACACAAAATCACATATTGGATGCAAAGGATTAGTTAAAAACCCTAATTGGATTAGAATAGGCCTAGGGAGGACGAAAATGACCTAATTGTTCAACAAATGACACAAAATCACATATTGGATGCACAAGATTGGTTAAAAACCCTAATTGGATTAGAATAAGTCTAGGGAGGACGAAAATGACCTAAATGTTCAACCAATGACACAAAATAACACAAAATCATATATTGGACGCACAAGATTGGTTAAAAACCCTAATTGGATTAGAATAAGCCTAGGGAGGACGAAAATGACCTAAATGTTCAACCAATGACACAAAATGACACAAAATCACATATTGGATGCACAAGATTGGTTAAAAACCCTAATTGGATTAGAATAAGCCTAGGGAGGACGAAAATGACCTAAATGTTCAACCAATGACATAAAAACACATATTGGATGCACAAGATTGGTTAAAAACGCTAATTGGATTAGAATAGGCCTAGGGAGGACGAAAATGACCTAAATGTTCAACCAATGACACAAAAGGACACAAAATCACATATTGGATGCACAAGATTGGTTAAAAACCCTAATTGGATTAGAATAAGCCTAGGGAGGACGAAAATGACCTAAATGTTCAACCAATGACACAAAATGACACAAAATCACATATTGGATGCATAAGATTGGTTAAAATTCCTAATTAGATTAAAATAAGCCTAGGGAGGACGAAAATGACCTAAATGTTCAACCAATGACACAAAATCACATATTGGATGCACAAGATTGGTTTAAAACCGTAATTGGATTAGAGTAAGCCTATGGAGGACGAAAATGACCTAAATGTTCAACCAATGACACAAAATCACACAAAATCACATATTGGATGCACAAGATTTGTTAAAAAACCTAATTGGATTAGAATAAGCCTAGGGAGGACGAAAATGACCTAAATGATCAACCAATGTCACAAAATCACATATTGGATGCACAAGATTGGTTAAAAACCCTAATTGGATTAAAATAAGCCTAGGGAGGACGAAAATGACCTAAATGTTCAACCAATGACACAAAATCACATATTGGATGCACAAGATTGGTTAAAAACCCTAATTGGATTAAAATAAGCCTAGGGAGGACGAAAATGACCTAAATGTTCAACCAATGACACAAAATCACATATTGGATGCACAAGATTGGTTAAAAACCCTAATTGGATTAGAATAAGCCTAGGGAGCACGAAAATGACCTAAATGTTCAACCAATGACACAAAATGACACAAAAGCACATATTGGATGCACTAGATGGATTAAAAACCCTAATTGGATTAGAATAAGCCTAGGGAGGACGAAAATGACCTAAATGTTCAACCAATGACACAAAATCACATATTGGATGCACAAGATTGGTTAAAAACCCTAATTGGATTAGAATAAGCATAGGGAGGACGAAAATGACCTAAATGTTCAACCGATGACAAAAAATGACACAAAATCACATATTTGATGCACAAGATTGGTTAAAAACCCTAATTGGATTAGAGTAAGCCTAGGGAGGACGAAAATGACCTAAATGTTCAACCAATGACACAAAATGACACAAAATCACATATTGGATGCACAAGATTGGTTAAAAACCCTAATTGGATTAGAATAAGCCTAGGGAGGACGAAAATGACCTAAATGTTCAACCAATGACACAACATGACACAAATCACATATTGGATGCACAAGATTGGTTAAAAACCCTAATATGATTAGAATAAGCCTAGGGAGGACGAAAATGACCTAAATGTTCAACCAATGACACAAAATGACACAAAATCACATATTTGATGCACAAGATTGGTTAAAAACCCTAATTGGATTAGAATAATCCTAGGGAGGACAAAAATGACCTAAATGTTCAATCAATGACACAAAACAACATATTGGATGCACAAGGTTGGTTCAAAACCCTAATTGGATTAGAATAAGCCTAGCGAGGACGAAAATTACCTAAATGTTGAACCAATGACACAAAATGACACAAAATCACATATTGGATGCACAAGATTGGTTAAAAACCCTAATTGGATTAGAATAAGCCTAGGGAGGACGAAAATGACCTAAATGTTCAACCAATGACACAAAATGACACAAAATCACATATTGGATGCACATGTTTGGTTAAAAACCCTAATTGGATTAGAATAAGGCTAGGGAGGACGAAAATGACCTAAATGTTCAACCAATGACACCAAATGACACAAAATCACATATTGGATGCACAAGATTGGTTAAAAACCCTAATTGGATTAGAATAAGCCTAGGGGGAAAGAAAATGACCTAAATGTTCAACCAATGACACAAAATCACATATTGGATGCACAAGATTGGTTAAAAACCCTAATTGGATTAGAATAAGCCTAGGGAGGACGAAAATGACCTAAATGTTCAACCAATGACACAAAATGACACAAAATCACATATTGGATGCTCATGATTGGTTAAAAACCCTAATTGGATTAGAATAAGCCTAGGGAGGACGAAAATGACCTAAATGTTCAACCAATGACACAAAATGACACAAAATCACATATTGGATGCACAAGATTGGTTAAAAACCCTAATTGGATTAGAATAGGCCTAGGGAGGACGATAATGACCTAAATGTTATACCAATGACATAAAATGACACAAAATCACATATTGGATGCACAAGATTGGTTAAAAACCCTAATTGGATTAGAATAAGCCTAGGGAGGACGAAAATGACCTAAATGTTCAACCAATGACACAAAATGACACAAAATCACATATTGGATGCACAAAATTGGTTAAAACCCTAATTGGATTAGAATAAGCCTAGGGAGGACGAAAATGACCTAAATGTTCAACCAATGACACAAAATCACATATTGGATGCACAAGATTGGTTAAAAACCCTAATTGGATTAGAATAAGCCTATAGAGGACGAAAATGACCTAAATGTTCAACCAATGACACAAAATGACACAAAATCACATATTGGATGCACAAGATTGGTTAAAAACCCTAATTGGATTAGAATAAGCCTAGGGAGGACGAAAATGACCTAAATGTTCAACCAATGACACAAAATGACACAAAATCACATATTGGATGCACAAGATTGGTTAAAAATCCTAATTAGATTACAATAAGCCTAGCGATGACGAAAATGACCTAAATGTTCAACCAATGACACAAAATCACATATTGGATGCACAAGATTGGTTAAAAACCCTAATTGGATTAGAATAAGCCTAGGGAGGACGAAGATGACCTAAATGTTCAACCAATGACAAAATCACATATTGGATGCACAAGATTGGTTAAAAACCCTAATTGGATTAGAATAAGCCTAGGGAGGACGAAAATGACCTAAATGTTCAACCAATGACACAAAATGACACAAAATCACATATTGGATGCACCAGATTGGTTAAAAACCCTAATTGGATTAGAATAAGCCTAGGGAGGACGAAAATGACCTAAATGTTCAACCGATGACACAAAATGACACAAAATCACATATTGGATGCACAAGATTGGTTAAAAACCCTAATTGGATTAGAATAAGCCTAGGGAGGACGAAAATGATCTAAATGTTCAACCAATGACACAAAATGACACAAAATCACATATTGGATGCACAAGATTAGTTAAAAACCCTAATTGGATTAGAATAAGCCTAGGGAAGACGAAAATGACCTAAATGTTCAACCAATGACACAAAATCACATATTGGATGCACAACATTGGTTAAAAACCCTAATTGGATTAGAATAGGCCTAGGGACGACGAAAATTACCTAAATGTTCAACCAATGACACAAAATCACATATTGGATCCACAACATTGGTTAAAAACCCTAATTGGATTAGAATAAGCCTAGGGACGACGAAAATTACCTAAATGTTCAACCAATGACACAAAATCACAGATTGGATGCACAAGATTGGTTAAAAACCCTAATTGGATTAGAATTAACCTATGGAGGACGAAAATGACCTAAATGTTCAACCAATGACACAAAATGACACAAAATCACATATTGGATGCACAAGATTGGTTAAAAACCCTAATTGGATTAGAATAAGCCTAGGGAGGACGAAAATGACCTAAATGTTCAACCAATGACACAAAATGACACAAAATCACATATTGGATGCACAAGATTGGTTAAAAACCCTAATTGGATTAGAATAAGCATAGCGATGACGAAAATGACCTAAATGTTCAACAAATGACACAAAATCACGTATTGGATGCACAAGATTGGTTAAAAACTCTAATTGGATTAGAATAAGCCTAGGGAGGACGAAAATGACCTAAATGTTCAACCAATGACACAAAATGACACAAAATCACATATTGGATGCACAAGATTGGTTAAAAACCCTAATTGGATTAGAATAAGCCTAGGGAGGACGAAAATGACCTAAATGTTCAACCAATGACAAAAAAATGACACCAAATCACATATTGCATGCACAAGATTGGTTAAAAACCCTAATTGGATTAGAATAAGCCTAGGGAGGACGAAAATGACCTAAATGTTCAACCAATGACACAAAAGGACACAAAATCACATATTGGATGCACAAGATTGGTTAAAAACCCTAATTGGATTAGAATAAGTCTAGGGAGGACGAAAATGACCTAAATGTTCAACCAATGACACAAAATAACACAAAATCATATATTGGACGCACAAGATTGGTTAAAAACCCTAATTGGATTAGAATAAGCCTAGGGAGGACGAAAATGACCTAAATGTTCAACCAATGACACAAAATGACACAAAATCACATATTGGATGCACAAGATTGGTTAAAAACCCTAATTGGATTAGAATAAGCCTAGGGAGGACGAAAATGACCTAAATGTTCAACCAATGACATAAAAACACATATTGGATGCACAAGATTGGTTAAAAACGCTAATTGGATTAGAATAGGCCTAGGGAGGACGAAAATGACCTAAATGTTCAACCAATGACACAAAAGGACACAAAATCACATATTGGATGCACAAGATTGGTTAAAAACCCTAATTGGATTAGAATAAGCCTAGGGAGGACGAAAATGACCTAAATGTTCAACCAATGACACAAAATGACACAAAATCACATATTGGATGCATAAGATTGGTTAAAATTCCTAATTAGATTAAAATAAGCCTAGGGAGGACGAAAATGACCTAAATGTTCAACCAATGACACAAAATCACATATTGGATGCACAAGATTGGTTTAAAACCCTAATTGGATTAGAGTAAGCCTATGGAGGACGAAAATCACCTAAATGTTCAACCAATGACACAAAATGACACAAAATCACATATTGGATGCACAAGATTGGTTAAAAACCCTAATTAGATTAGAATAAGCCTAGGGAGGACGAAAATGACCTAAATGATCAACCAATGTCACAAAATCACATATTGGATGCACAAGATTGGTTAAAAACCCTAATTGGATTAAAATAAGCCTAGGGAGGACGAAAATGACCTAAATGTTCAACCAATGACACAAAATCACATATTGGATGCACAAGATTGGTTAAAAACCCTAATTGGATTAAAATAAGCCTAGGGAGGACGAAAATGACCTAAATGTTCAACCAACGACACAAAATGACACAAAATCTCTTATTGGATGCACAAGATTGGTTAAAAACCCTAATTGGATTAGAATAACCCTAGGGAGGACGAAAATGACCTAAATGTTCAACCAATGACACACATCACATGTCGGATGCACAAGATTGGTTAAAAACCCTAATTGGAATAGAATAAGCCTAGGGAGGACGAAAATGACCTAAATGTTCAACCAATAACACAAAGTGACACAAAATCACATATTTGATGCTTAAGATTGGTTAAAAACCCTAATTGGATTAGAATAAGCCTAGGGACGACGAAAATGACCTAAATGTTCAACCAATGACACAAAATCACATATTAGATGCACAACATTGGTTAAAAACCCTAATTGGATTACAATAAGCTTAGGGAGGACGAAAATGACCTAAATGTTCAACCAATGACACAAAATCTCTTATTGGATGCACAAGATTGGTTAAAAATCCTAATTGGATTAAAATAAGCCTAGGGAGGACGAAAATGACCTAAATGTTCAACCAATGACACAAAATCACATATTGGATGCACAAGATTGGTTAAAAACCCTAATTGGATTAGAATAAGCCTAGGGAGGACGAAAATGACCTTAATGTTCAACCAATGACACAAAATGACACAAAATCACATATTGAATGCACAACATTTGTTAAAAACCCTAATTGGATTAGAATAAGCCTAGGGAGGACGAAAATGACCTAAATGTTCAACCAATGACCCAAAATGACACAAAATCACACATTGGATGCACAAGATTGGTTAAGAACCTTAATTGGATAAGAATAAGCCAAGGGAGGACGAAAATGACCTAAATGTTCAACCAATGACACAAAATGACACAAAATCACATATTGGATGCACAAGATTGGTTAAAAACCCTAATTGGATTAGAATAAGCCTAGGGAGGACGAAAATGACCTAAATGTTCAACCAATGACACAAAATCACATATTGGATGCACAAGATTGGTTAAAAACCCTAATTGGATTAGAATAAGTCTAGGGAGGACGAAAATGACCTAAATGTTCAACCAATGACACAAAAACACATATTGGATGCACAAGATTGGTTAAAAACCCTAATTGGATTAGAATAAGCCTAGGGAGGACGAAAATGACCTAAATGTTCAACCAATGACACAAAATGACACAAAATCACATATTGGATGTACAAGATTGGTTAAAAAACCTAATTGGATTAGAATAAGCCTAGGGAGGACGAAAATGACCTAAATGTTCAACCAATGACACAAAATCACATATTGGATGCACAAGATTGGTTAAAAACCCTAATTGGATTAGAATAAGCCTAGGGAGGACAAAAATGACCTAAATGTTCAACCAATGACACAAAATTACACAAAATCACATATTGGATACACAGGATTGGTTAAAAACCCTAATTGGATTAGAATAAGCCTAGGGAGGACGAAAATGACCTAAATGTTCAACCAATGACACAAAATCACATATTGGATGCACAAGATTGGTTAAAAACCCTAATTGGATTAGAATAAGCCTAGGGAGGACGAAAATGACCTAAATGTTCAACCAATGACACAAAATCACATATTGGATGCACAAGATTGGTTAAAAACCCTAATTGGATTAGAATAAGCCTAGGGAGGATGAAAATGACCTAAATGTTCAACGAATGACACAAAATCACATATTGGATGCACAAGATTGGTTAGAAACCCTAATTGGATTAGAATAAGCCTAGGGAGGACGAAAATGACCTAAATGTTCAACCAATGACACATAATCTCATATTGGATGCACAAGATTGGTTAAAAACCCTAATTGGATTAGAATAAGCCTAGGGAGGACGAAAATGACCTAAATGTTCAACCAATGACACAAAATCACATATTGGATGCACAAGATTGGTTAAAAACCCTAATTGGATTAGAATAAGCCTAGGGAGGACGAAAATGACCTAAATGTTCAACCAATGACACAAAATCACATATTGGATGCACAAGATTGGTTAAAAACCCTAATTGGATTAGAATAAGCCTAGGGGGGACGAAAATGACCTAAATGTTCAACCAATGACACAAAATCACATATTGGATGCACAAGATTGGTTAAAAACCCTAATTGGATTAGAATAAGCCTAGGGAGGACGAAAATGACCTAAATGTTCAACCAATGACACAAAATCACATATTGGATGCACAAGATTGGTTAAAAACCCTAATTGGATTAGAATAAGCCTAGGAAGGACGAAAATGACCTAAATGTTCAACCAATGACACAAGATGACACAAAATCACATATTGGATGCACAAGATTGGTTAAAAACCCTAATTGGATTAGAATAAGCCTAGGGAGGACGAAAATGACCTAAATGTTCAACCAATGACACAAAATGACACAAAATCACATATTGGATGGACAAGATTGGTTAAAAACCCTAATTGGATTATAATAAGCCTAGGGAGGACGAAAATGACGTAAATGTTCAACCATTGACATAAAATGACAGAAAATCACATATTGGATGCACAAGATTGGTTAGAAACCCTAATTGGATTAGAATAAGCCTAAGGAGGACGAAAATGACCTAAATGTTCAACCAATGACACAAAATCACATATTGGATGCACAAGATTGGTTAAAAACCCTAATTGGATTAGAATAAGCCTAGGGAGGACCAAAATGACCTAAATGTTCAACCAATGACACAAATTCACATATTGGATGCACAAGATTGGTTAAAAACCCTAATTGGATTAGAATAAGCCTAGGGAGGACGAAAATGACCTAAATGTTCAACCAATGACACAAAATCACATATTGGATGCACAAGATTGGTTAAAAACCCTAATTGGATTAGAATAAGCTTAGGGAGGACGAAAATGACCTAAATATTCAACCAATCACAAAATCACATATTGGATGCACAAGATTGGTTAAAAACCCTAATTGGATTAGAATAAGCCTAGGGAGGACGAAAATGACCTAAATGTTCAACCAATGACACAAAATCACATATTGGATGCACAAGATTGGTTAAAAACGCTAATTGGATTAGAATAAACCTATGGAGGACGAAAATGACCTATATGTTCAACCAATGACACAAAATCACATATTGGATGCACAAGATTGGTTAAAAACCCTAATTGGATTAGAATAAGCCTAGGAAGGACGAAAATGACCTAAATGTTCAACCAATGACACAAAATCACATATTGGATGCACAAGATTGGTTAAAAACCCTAGTTGGATTGGAATAAGCCTAGGGAGGACGACAATGACCTAAATGTTCAACCAATGACAAAAAATTACATAAAATCACATATGGGATGCACAAGATTGGTTAAATACCCTAATTGGATTAGAATAAGCCTAGGGAGGACGAAATTGACCTAAAAGTTCAACCAATGACACAAAATGACACAAAATCACATATTGGATGCACAAGATTGGTTAAAAACCCTAATCAGATTAGAATAAGCCTAGGGAGGACGACAATGACCTAAATGTTTAACCAATGACACAAAATGACATAAAATCACATATTGGATGCACAAGATTGGTTAAAAACCCTAATTGGATTAGAATAAGCCTAGGGAGGAAGAAATTGACCTAAAAGTTCAACCAATGACACAAAATGACACAAAATCACATATTGGATGCACAAGATTGGTTAAAAACCCTAATTGGATTAGAATAAGCCTAGGGAGGACGAAAATGACCTAAATGTTCAACCAATGACACAAAATCACATATTGGATGCACAAGATTGGTTAAAAACCCTAATTAGATTAGAATAAGCCTAGGGAGGACGAAAATGACCTAAATGTTCAACCAATGACACATAATGACACAAAATCACATATTGGATGCACAAGATTGGTTAAAAACCCTAATTAGATTAGAATAAGCCTAGGGAGGACGAAAATGACCTAAATGTTCAACCAATGACACAAAATGACACAAAATCACATATTGGATGCACAAGATTAATTAAAAACACTAATTGGATTAGAATAAGCCTAAGGAGGACGAAAATGACCTAAATGTTCAACCAATGACACAAAATGACACAAAATCACATATTGGATGCACAAGATTGGTTAAAAACCCTAATTGGATTAGAATAAGCCTAGGGAGGACGAAAATGACCTAAATGTTCAACCAATGTCACAAAATCACATATTGGATGCACAAGATTGGTTAAAAACCCTAATTGGATTAAAATAAGCCTAGGGAGGACGAAAATGACCTAAATGTTCAACCAATCACACAAAATCACTTATTGGATGCACAAGATTGGTTAAAAACCCTAATTGGATTAGAATAAGCCTAGGGAGGACGAAAATGACCTAAATGTTCAACCAACGACACAAAATGACACAAAATCACATATTGGATGCACCAGATTGGTTAAAAACCCTAATTGGAGTAGAATAAGCCTAGGGAGGACGAAAATGACCTAAATGTTCAACCAATGACACAAAATCACATATTGGATACACAAGATTGGTTAAAAACCCTAATTGGATTAAAATAAGCCTAGGGAGGACGAAAATGACCTAAATGTTCAACCAATGACACAAAATCACATATTGGATGCACAAGATTGGTTAAAAACCTTAATTGGATTAAAATAAGCCTAGGGAGGACGAAAATGACCTAAATGTTCAACCAATGACACAAAATGACACAAAATCTCTTATTGGATGCACAAGATTGGTTAAAAACCCTAATTGGATTAGAATGACCCTAGGGAGGACGAAAATGACCTAAATGTTCAACCAATGACACACATCACATATCGGATGCACAAGATTGGTTAAAAACCCTAATTGGAATAGAATAAGCCTAGGGAGGACGAAAATGACCTAAATGTTCAACCAATGACACAAAGTGACACAAAATCACATATTGGATGCTTAAGATTGGTTAAAAACCCTAATTGGATTAGAATAAGCCTAGGGACGACGAAAATGACCTAAATGTTCAACCAATGACACAAAATCACATATTAGATGCACAACATTGGTTAAAAACCCTAATTGGATTACAATAAGCTTAGGGAGGACAAAAATGACCTAAATGTTCAACCAATGACACAAAATCACATATTGGATGCACAACATTGGTTAAAAACCCTAATAGGATTAGAATAGGGAGGACGAAAATGACCTAAATGTTCAACCAACGACACAAAATCACATATTGGATGCACAAGATTGGTTAAAAAACCTAATTGCAATAGAATAAGCCTAGGGAGGACGAAAATGACCTAAATGTTCAACCAATGACACAAAGTGACACAAAATCACATATTGGATGCTTAAGATTGGTTAAAAACCCTAATTGGATTAGAATAAGCCTAGGGACGACGAAAATGACCTAAATGTTCAACCAATGACACAAAATCACATATTAGATGCACAACATTGGTTAAAAACCCTAATTGGATTACAATAAGCTTAGGGAGGACGAAAATGACCTAAATGTTCAACCAATGACACAAAATCTCTTATTGGATGCACAAGATTGGTTAAAAATCCTAATTGGATTAAAATAAGCCTAGGGAGGACGAAAATGACCTAAATGTTCAACCAATGACACAAAATCACATATTGGATGCACAAGATTGGTTAAAAACCCTAATTGGATTAGAATAAGCCTAGGGAGGACGAAAATGACCTAAATGTTCAACCAATGACACAAAATGACACAAAATCACATATTGGATGCTCAAGATTGGTTAAAAACCCTAATTGGATTAGAATAAGCCTAGGTAGGACGAAAATGACCTAAATGTTCAACCAATGACACAAAATCACATATTGGATGCACAAGATTGGTTAAAAACCCTAATTGGATTAGAATAAGCCTAGGGAGGACAAAAATGACCTAAATGTTCAACCAACGACACAAAATGACACAAAATCACATATTGGATGCACAAGATTGGTTAAAAACCCTAATTGGATTAGAATAAGCCTAGGGAGGACGAAAATGACCTAAATGTTCAACCAACGACACAAAATGACACAAAATCACATATTGGATACACAAGATTGGTTAAAAACCCTAATTGGATTAGAATAAGCCTAGGGAGGACGAAAATGACCTAAATGTTCAACCAACGACACAAAATGACACAAAATCACATATTGGATGCACAAGATTGGTTAAAAACCCTAATTGGATTAGAATAAGCCTAGGGAGGACGAAAATGATCTAAATGTTCAACCAATGACACAAAATCACATATTGGATGCACAAGATTGGATAAAAACCCTAATTGGATTAGAATAAGCCTAGGGAGGAAGAAAATGACCTAAATGTTCAACCAATGACACAAAATCACATATTGGATGCACAAGATTGGTTAAAAACCCTAATTGGATTAGAATAAGCCTAGGGAGGACAAAAATGACCTAAATGTTCAACCAATGACACAAAATAACATATTGGATGCACAAGATTGGTTAGAAACCCTAATTGGGTTAGAATAAGCCTAGGGAGGACGAAAATGACCTATATGTTCAACCAATGACACAAAAACACATATTGGATGCACAAGATTGGTTAAAAACCCTAATTGGATTAGAATAAGCCTAGGGAGGACGAAAATGACCTAAATGTTCAACCAATGACACAAAATCACATATTGGATGCACAAGATTGGTTAAAAAACCTAATTGGATTAGAATAAGCCTAGGGAGGACAAAAATGACCTAAATGTTCAACCAATGACACAAAATCACATATTGGACGCACAAGATTGGTTAAAAACCCTAATTGGATTAGAATAAGCCTAGGGAGGACGAAAATGACCTAAATGTTCAACCAATGACACAAAATGACACAAAATCACATATTGGTTGCACAAGATTGGTTAAAAACCCTAATTGGATTAGAATAAGCCTAGGGAGGACGAAAATGACCTAAATGTTCAACCAATGACACAAAATCACATATTGGATGCACAAGATTGGTTAAAAACCCTAATTGGATTAGAATAAGCCTAAGGAGGACGAAAATGACCTAAATGTTCAACCTAAGACACAAAATCACATATTGGATGCACAAGATTGGTTAAAAACTCTAGTTGGATTAGAATAAGCATAGGGAGGACGAAAATGACCTAAATGTTCAACAAATGACACAAAATCACATATTGGATGCACAAGATTGGTTAAAAACCCTAATTGGATTAGAATAAGCCTAGGGAGGACGAAAATGACCTAAATGTTCAACCAATGACACAAAATCATATATTGGATGCACAAGATTGGTTAAAAACCCTTATTGGATTAGAATAAGCCTAGGGAGGACGAAAATGACCTAAATGTTCAACCAATGACACAAAATGACACAAAATCACATATTGGATGCACAAGATTGCTTAAAAACCCTAATTGGATTAGAATAAGCCAAGGGAGGACGAAAATGACCTAAATGTTCAACCAATGACACAAAATGACACAAAATCACATATTGGATGCACAAGATTGGTTAAAAACCCTAATTGGATTAGAATAAGCCTAGGGAGGACGAAAATGACCTAAATGTTCAACCAATGACACAAAATCACATATTGGATGCACAAGATTGGTTAAAAACCCTAATTGGATTAGAATAAGCCTAGGGAGGACGAAAATGACCAACATGTTCAACCGATGACACAAAATGACACAAAATCACATATTAGATGCACAAGATTGGTTAAAAACCCTAATTGGATTAGAATAAGCCTAGGGAGGACGAAAAATGACCTAAATGTTCAACCGATGACACAAAATGACACAAAATCACATATTGGATGCACAAGATTGGTTAAAAACCCTAATTGGATTAGAATAAGCCTAGGGAGGACGAAAATGACCAAAATGTTCAACTGATGACACAAAATCACATATTGGATGCACAAGATTGGTTAAAAACCCTAATTGGATTAGAATAAGCCTAGGGAGGACGAAAATGACCTAAATGTTCAACCAATGACACAAAATCACATATTGGATGCACAAGATTGGTTAAAAACCCTAATTGGATTAGAATAAGCTTAGGGAGGGCGAAAATGACCTAAATGTTCAAGCAATGACACAAAATGACACAAAATCACATATTGGATGCACAAGATTGGTTAAAAACCCTAATTGGATTAGAATAAGCCTAGGGAGGACGAAAATGACCTAAATGTTCAACCAATGACACAAAATCACATATTGGATGCACAAGATTGGTTAAAAACCCTAATTGGATTAGAATAAGCCTTTGGAGCATGAAAATGACCTAAATGTTCAACCAATGACACAAAATCACATATTGGATGCACAAGATTGGTTAAAAACCCTAATTGGATTAGAATAAGCCTAGGGAGGACGAAAATGACCTAAATGTTCAACCAATGACACAAAATCACATATTGGATGCACAAGATTGGTTAAAAACCCTAATTGGATTAGAATAAGCCTAAGGACGACGGAAATGACCTAAATGTTCAACCAATGACACAAAATTACACAAAATCACATATTGGATGCACAAGATTGGTTAAAAACCCTAATTGGATTAGAATAAGCCTAGGGAGGACGAAAATGACCTAAATGGTCAACCAATAACACAAAATGACACAAAATCAAATATTGGATGCACAAGATTGGTTAAAAACCCTAATTGGATTAGAATAAGCCTAGGGAGGACGAAAATGACCTAAATGTTCAACCAATGACACAAAATGACACAAAATCACATATTGGATGCACAAGATTGGTTAAAAACCCTAATTGGATTAGAATAAGCCTAGGGAGGACGAAAATGACCTAAATGTTCAACCAATGACACAAAATGACACAAAATCACATATTGGATGAACAAGATCGGTTAAAAACCCTAATTGGATTAGAATAAGCCTAGGGAGGACGAAAATGACCTAAATGTTCAACCAATGAAACAAAATGACACAAAATCACATATTGGATGCACAAGATTGGTTAAAAACCCTAATTGGATTAGAATAAGCCTAGGGAGGATGAAAATGACCTCAATGTTCAACTAGTGACACAAAATCACATATTGGATACACAAGATTGGTTAAAAACGCTAATTGGATTAGAATAAGCCTAGGGAGGACGAAAATGACCTAAATGTTCAACCAACGACACAAAATGACACAAAATCACATATTGGATGCACAAGATTGGTTAAAAACCCTAATTGGATTAGAATAAGCCTAGGGAGGACGAAAATGACCTAAATGTTCAACCAATGACACAAAATGACACAAAATCACATATTGGATGCACAAGATTGGTTAAAAACCTTAATTGGTTTAGAATAAGCCTAGGGAGGACGAAAATGACCTAAATGTTCAACCAATGACACAAAATGACACAAAATCACATATTGGATGCACAAGATTGGTTAAAAACCCTAATTAGATTAGAATAAGCCTAGGGAGGACGAAAATGACCTAAATGTTCAACCAACGACACAAAATGACACAAAATCACATATTGGATGCACAAGATTGGTTAAAAACCCTAATTGGATTAGAATAAGCCTAGGGAGGACGAAAATGACCTAAATGTTCAACCAATGTTACAAAATGACACAAAATCACATATTGGATGCACAAGATTGGTTAAAAACCCTAATTGGATTAGAATAAGCCTAGGGAGGACGAAAATGACCTAAATGTTCAACCAATGACACAAAATGACACAAAATCACATATTGGATGCACAAGATTGGTTAAAAACCCTAATGGGATTAGAATAAGCCTAGGGAGGACGAAAATGACCTAAATGTTCAACCAATGACACAAAATGACACAAAATCACATATTGGATGCACAAGATTAGTTAAAAACCCTAATTGGATTAGAATAAGCCTAGGGAGGACGAAAATGACCTAAATGTTCAACCAACGACACAAAATGACACAAAATCACATATTGGATGCACAAGATTGGTTAAAAACCCTAATTGGATTAGAATAAGCCTAGGGAGGACGAAAATGACCTAAATGTTCAACCAACGAGACAAAATGACACAAAGTCACATATTGGATGCACAAGATTGGTTAAAAACCCTAATTGGATTAGAATAAGCCTATGGAGGACGAAAATGACCTAAATGTTCAACCAACGACACAAAATGACACAAAATCACATATTGGATACACAAGATTGGTTAAAAACCCTAATTGGATTAGAATAAGCCTAGGGAGGACGAAAATGACCTAAATGTTCAACCAA